>JAJEOU010000280.1:78767-100650 GCA_021534815.1 Acrocephalus arundinaceus | reverse complement strand
AAAAATGGACCCCTATCTCTTTCTCTACAAAGGTATTTTAAGGATGAATTGTCCAATTAAGAAGGACACCTAAATTATTTTTACTTTTAACCATAACCAATCACCTTTGGCCCACCATGAAGGATTTTCTACCCAAGTACAAAATACCACCCAACCATGAAGAAGGTGAAAAAGAAGGACCAAGCCTATGCCTAACCTCCTCTTCGCTATATATATATGTTACTATATTCTAAACCCTTAAACTCTAAGTTTTCCTCTATGTGACATTGTACACTTCTATTCAAACTACACATCCATATCCCAGTTTTGGAAGCTTCTCTAGCCTCAGGTCAAATGTTTTCTTGGTGCCAGTGCCTGTCAGCACAGCAAGTCTGAAATTCTCAGTGCCCAGGTTCCAACACAACTGTCAAGTTTGGAGCAGGCCAGCTGAGGAACAAAGAGGCTGCTGCTTGCTGTAAAAAGTCGTTTATGAAGTGGCTGGATCAGTCTCACAAAGCTCCGAGTGTTACAGGCCGTGCCATCGTGCAAATGCCTTCCTGCATAGAGTCCCCATGTGCAAGCAGAAGCAGCAGCAGCAGCCCTGATACAATGCACTCTATTCATAAATCATCCAGTCAGCCACAAACACGATGCTATTGCTGTCTTTTTGACCTATCCTGGTCTAACACAGTTGGGCGACAATGGTCATCATTTCTTACACAAGGCCTACACCCTGTCTATTCTGTCTAGCAATGTTAGCAATGCTATGTTATATTTATATTATGTCTAGGACTGAGTTAACTTTGTACAAGGTAATGCTGCTGAAATTTAAACTGGATTTTAGGGCTTTCTATCACCCAGTACAGTCTCTTATTTGAAAAAGGCACTTAAGGCGTATTTTTACTCACCTAAAACTAAAACTTACATCCCCACTTCATGTCTGTGTGACTTGATGTATCACAGTTTCTCCGAGGGTTTCAAACCAAGCCCTGCATTCTTTCTGCCTCTAAGCCTGTGTGCACGGGGTCCTGGGAGATTTCTGTCTGGTTTCCCAACAGGGCTGGGGAACGACTCCATGGGTCTGTTCTCTGCTCGTTCCCAGGTCTCCACACGGTGCAGGTGGTTTCCAGCTATGTCCTCCTGTCCGACAGAGAATCCATGGATCCCACCAGTACAGCTATGACAGGTGGGATTTCATCTCCTTCCAGCTGGGATCCGGGAGCTTTGCAGTGTCCGACGGTGCCACCTGGATCACCCAGAGGTGCTGGGAATCCAAAGGGATCATGGTGGAGCAGATGAAGCTTTACCTGGGAACACCTGTGTGGAAGGCCCCCAAAGTACATCAGATATGGTTGGGAGGCTCTGAAGCACAAAGGTGAGTGTGGGAGGGGAATGAGAATTCCTATGGGAATATGGGATTCAGAAATGGGGGGACTTGGGAATGCAGGAATTCCCATGGCAATTCTGTGGCTGGATCTCACTCTCATCTCAGACAGGTGAGAATTCCATGGATGGATCTCCCCCCCATTCCCCTTCCATGGAATTCCATGGGAAATTATTGAATTCATGACCAATCCAATGACAGCAGTGAGAAAGAAGGAATCCCTGCTGGGATTCCTTGAGACATAAATCCCAATCCTGTCCCCAGGCCAGCTCTGTTGTGCCCGTGGCAGCTCCAGGGGAGTGCCCTGTCCCTGCCCTGAGCCCTGCACAAGCCTTTCCTTGGGTGTTCTCTGCCCTGCC
Organism: Acrocephalus arundinaceus; assembly: GCA_021534815.1. Lineage (NCBI taxonomy): Eukaryota > Metazoa > Chordata > Aves > Passeriformes > Sylviidae > Acrocephalus > Acrocephalus arundinaceus. The sequence goes on along the minus strand of JAJEOU010000280.1, from coordinate 98,928 downwards.
CGGGGCAGGAGGGCATTGCTGGAGTGGCTTGGTGGCCCTGGGGCTGGGCCAGTTCCATCCACGAGCCCAGATCACTCCCAGAATGGGCCCTGTGGCTTCCATTCACCCCCAGTATGGTCTACTACACTTCTAGCTAACAAATCAAAAGTGGATCCCTATCTCTTTCTTTACAAGGTCTTAAGAAAAAACTGTCCAATTAATAAATGACACCTTAATTTTTTTACTTTTAACCCAGTAGCAAACCACCCATTGCCTACAATGCTGATTTTTCTACTGACTTGCAAAATACCACCCAAACCCATGATGAAGAAGGTGAAAAAGAAGGACTTAACCTATGCCCCAAATCCTCCTTTATATATATTAGTATGTACTAAAACTTTAAACTCCAGGTTTTCCACCATGTGATATCGTACACTTCTATTCAAACTACACACCCATAATCCCAGAGCTTTCATTCAATTTTGGAAGCCTTTTCCAAGGCCTCAGATCAAATGCAGTGTTTCCTTGGGGGTCACTGCCTGTCAGCACAGCAAGTCTGAAATTCTCAGTGCCCAGGGTTCCAAGAGATCCCTGTTGGCTTCTGGGCTCCAGGATGACCTTCAGAGGGACACTTGGAGCGCTTGCTAAAGAGCTGCCCGTGCCATGGGGTGGATTTGTCCTCCCTGGGTGGCTCTGGTTGGAGTTGGACGCTCCGTGCAGTCCCACACTTTTCTCAGCAGGCCTTTGCAGCGAGTTCTGAGCCAACGTGTGGCTCTGCTGCCATCCCAAATCTGCGCTTTCCTGGGCCAGCCTGAGTGCAAGTGGGGCATGTGCTGGGCATGGCTGGAGATTTTCATGGCCCAAATCCTCCAGCATTTCCATCTGCTCATTGCTCTGGATAGCACCAGTCACAAAACACCCATTGCAGCTGACAATTGTAATTTCTTGCAGATTGCAACAGCCGCACTGCTGATTGACAAATACACAAGAATTGATTTCACATGAAAAATGTCATTTATTAGAAATTGCTACACCCTTTCTGACAATATAGGACTATGCAGATCTCAATTTAAGTTAAAAAAAGGAATTTCTTAGATTTTTAAAACAACGCTATGTAAAAATATACAAATACCAACTTTAGTTAACAGAAACTTTATTTATTGTCAACCTCTACAACAACTCACTATACACAAAGATCAATTAGGTTTTTAACAACTTAATTTATTACTACTTACTAGAAGCTTAAAGGCAATTTAGGAATACAAAAATATCAGTATCTCTATCTAAATTGCCTATACAAATAGCAAAATACCTATTAAAGAGCCATATAACTACAAGTATAAAGAACTGAACACAGATAAAAATACATACTTCTATATACATATATACACATACATGTAATTACAAACATATGCATATGTACACACATTATACATAGCATATATCCATAAATATAACAACATACATACAGAAATATTCTTATACAAAAAGCAACAAACATATATAAATATCCATATAATTATCCCTCCCTGTGTTCAAGTCCATTTGTCTTTAAACCAAACTCTAAGCAGACGGATTTCAGCTGCCCATCTTCAATGCCTTTCACTCCATCTTAGCTTCCTCCTGTGCAGAGCAGCTCTCCTGGACAGGGACAGCAGATGGGACATCTGGGAAGCAAAGGGAACACTGAGTCGGGATTGGGACGTTTCCCTTGGCAGCAGCTGCCCCTTCAGTCAGGGAAGGGAAGATCTCAGCGCCTCCCCAGGAGGGTTAGAAAGAAAAAGTTTGGCCAAAGCCCAGGGCTAAAGCCCACACCACCCTCAGCCCCACCCTGCCTCAGCAGCCCTGTGGCCTCACCAGGCTCTCAGCTGGCAGCAGCCGCTCCCTGTTCACTGCTCTTGCTGGTGGCCTTCAGCTTCTCCCTGAAAGCTCCTGTCAGTCTCCGCCTGTCCTCAAGGTCTTCAGGGCAGCTGTGGCAAAAGTGGAGGCTCTGGAATTGGTTCCCAGGCCTGGCAGAGCTGCAGTCCCAGAGCCCTCTGTGCTCCCTGCTGGCCCCCTCCATCCCCTCAGCCCCAGTGTCCCCTGGGCAAAGCCCCGGCCCCCTTCAGTTTCTTCAGCCCCTCACAGTCCTCTCACCCCACTCAATCCCTTCTGACCCATCCCGTCCCCTTAGACCTGCCACCCCCCTCAGCCTGTGCCACTTCCCTGTCACCTCAGTGCCACCATTGCCCTCTGCTGCCCCACACCCCTCAGTCCCCCAGCCCCTCAAGGTCACCATCCCTGCAGTGTCACCGCCTCCTCAGCCCCCTCAGCCCCCTCTGTCTCACTGTCCTTCAGCAGCTCCTCAGGGGACACTGCCTGGGGCCACCGGCAGCTGCCACCGCTCCAGGGACCCCCGGGGCTGGAACTGCTGCCCTGCCCGGCCCGGCCGCCAGCTCGGACCCAGCACAGGAACAGGGACAGAGGGGGCACAGGGGGAAAAGGACAAACGGAGAGAGGGAAAAAGGTTAAAAACTAGTCTGTACTTATATAGATACTAACCTATGTACCTAAACACCCATGTAGCTATGAGTATATAACTATGCACATATTTAAAAAAATATATATATACATAAATAACTGTAACAATCTACATAGATAAAACTAAAAATGTATATCTACTAATATACCTATGCATACATGATTATAACTATACTATATAAATATATATATATATATATAATATTTTACCCCTTTAGGTCTATACCTATTTAGGTATATAAATACAACTATACATCTATAAATATACTGTATTTCTAAAAATAACAGATTTATAGATAGAAAAATAAAACTATATCATTCTAAACATATCACTATAGACAGAGGGATTCTACCTGCCTGGTAGTCACAGGCTCTCCCTCTGTCTCTTCCTCCCACGCAGGGCACCCCACCAGGAGACATCGATCATGTGGGATCTGGGAAGAAAAGAGAACACTGAGTCAATATTGGCCCTTGTGCACGTTTCCCTTGGGCAGCAATTGTCCTTCTGTCACGGACTGTAAGAGATGGCCTGAAAGGCAGACTCTCACTTGGGAATTTGAAGCCAACTCTTTAGAGAACAGGGATCCTGCCGTATTTCCAAAAACTGTGTAAAGCATTCAAGTACCTCAATAAAGTCTCAGCACTCGCAGTGCAAATGGCACCCACGAGAGCTTGAAACACAGACAGCCCCAGCTCCCCCAAAGAAGCCCAGCCTTGTTCTTTCTCTGTGCTGACAGAGAGACCTCAGCCCTCGCTGAAATGGCTGAAGCTGAAGGGTGCTGTGAGCTGAGTTACAAACCAAATTGGGACATGCAGGTTCGTGACACAACTCCCACCAGGACAGGTTTAGTCCCTGCTCTCTTGCCACAGCAGAGGACTCAGTGTCAGAGCCTCTGGAGAAGCGTGGAGGGCAGGGCTCGGGGAGCCTGTGCCAGTGCAGGATTGGAACTAAAGGCACCAGGAAGCACCAGCCCTGCAGACAAGAACTCAACTCTTCTGATCTCCCCTCCTGTCACAGGCAGGCTCAGAGCAGCTGTCTCACACCTCTCTAAACCAATGGGGGCTCTCTCCTTACCAGGCTCCTCGGGCTCTGGGGAACTGTTCCCGCAGCTCTCGGTGCCAGATGGAGCTTCCTCTGCTGCAGCCCTGTTCATGGTGTCCTCTCCTGAAGGCTCAGGGGCAACATTAATATTCCCCTTGAAAGAAAAACAGAGAGAAAGGAACCCAAAGATCACTCAGCAGTTTCTTGGAATCACATCAGGGATACAGTAATTGTTCTTCTCCATGCCCAAAGGCTGTGTAACACAAAGGGAACACTGCCCACACAGCTCACATGACAAGCATTTTAAACTCAGGATTTGGGTGGTCAAGGTGAAACTGAAGCTCTCACAAAATGACCTTTGAGGCAAAACAGGAATGCAGAAAAGCAGAAGACACCAAGTGAGGGGACGTGCCCTCATGCTCTGACCCTGGCTTATGCCACGAGCTGTAAGAAATCAGCCAGCACAAAGCCAGGGGCTCTCCTTGTTGCCAACGTGGCTGTCAGCAAGGGCAGAGCTCGCTCCCAGCACTGCCCAGGGCTGTGTGCTGCAAACCCACACGCAAAGCTCACATTTCTGCCTGGGAGTCTCACCAGCCCCATCCAACCACTCAGACACTCCATCACAAGGTGGTGCTTTCTGGAGCCCTCTGCTGCTGCCCCATATGTAGGACCCAGGAAAAAATTGATGGACCTGGGATATTTCCAGCATCAAATTTCCCAGTGCCAAAAATCTGTGAATTTGGAGGGTAGGAAAGAAAACCAACCCAAAAGACATGAAAAGTCAGACAACCAAGCAGTGTTTCTATTCCACTGAGGAAGGAAATTCCCAAGACTAAGCATCTGCAAATTACCTTTGGACAGAAAGATATTCCCACTATGACCAGCTGCAGACTATTCATCTCTTCTGCAACAGCCCGTCTATCAGAATCCTAAAGATTCTTAAGAGGGTTCAGAGCCTGCAAGGTTTCCTTTTCTTGTGGAATAAAATGCTTTTGCAATTTTCTACGTGTGAGTTTACAAAAGACAAAAGACATTCCACTTGAGAATAAAAGATTGCTAAATCCCACTCCCCACCTTGAGTCTGCCCTTCCTCAATCACAAATATACTGTAGGCAGTGGGTCTGCACAGCAAGAGAAAGAGAGACATTCGTTGGCCAACACGTCTAATATTCTGCAAAAAGGCCTGTGCCAGCACTCACTCTCCAGACAAGTCTGGGAAGAGGCAGGAGTTAAGAGAAATGAGATTCCTAATCCAAAGACTGAATCTGTCAAACAAAAGGACAAGGAAGCTGCAGCTCCAGCCCATCCCCACACACGGCTCTGGCAGCGCCCACACGCACGGCAGGGCTCACACAGCAGCAGCAGCAGCAGCTGCAGCCCAGCCCTGGCTTTGCCTTGGCCTTCCAACCCAAAAGAGGCAGAGCCCACATCTGCTGCTGCAACAGAGACACCTCTGGCGTGCCCCTCCCTGCACGGGACACTTTGCCTTCAGTGGCAATTCTCCAAACACTCTTCTCTTCTTTCCCACCCAACAAAGCCTGTTAGAACCTACAAAGCATCGCCACAAATGCCCCTGCACAAGGCATTCTTCCCAAGGAAAAGGAACAGCCAAAGGTGGCCAGCACAGGCTCACACCTCTCATCCTCACTGTGGGGGAAGACTTTTTCATTCCCTCTTCTTTTGAAAATCTTGCTTGATCAAGAATAAATAGATAACTAAATAAGAATGGGAATAATTAAACTCAAGGATCCTTTGCTTCTCAGCCATGTTACAATGTCCAATTAGATAATTAAAAAGGAATGAAAAGAATTAAATTCAAGGATCCTTTGCTTCTCAGCCATGTACCAACATCCAATTAGATAACTAAATAAGAATGGAAATAATTAAATTCAAGAATCCTTTGCTTCTCAGCCATGTTACAATCTCCAATTGGATAATTAAAAAGGAATGAAAAGAATTACATTCAAGAAACCTTTGCTTCTCAGCCATGTAACAACATTCAAAACTCTCAGTCCAGCCTCTTTCATTCCCATCCAATGGGGTTACCTGAGCACCGGGAGACCTTTCAGGCAGGGAGCTCCTGATCTCCTGGATCATCTTCTCAACAGCCAGGCCAAGATCCAGCTGGGGTGATTCCTCTCCTGCAGGTGCATTCTGCGCTGAGCTGGAGGCCGTTGATGCTGCACAGCCAGCACTGCCAGCTGGAGCATGAGGGGCTGAAGTGCCCGGTGCAGCTACAAGAATCCAAACACGTGAGTCAGGCTCCAGAGTGTGGCTTTGGGACACAGAGCTCTATTGCTGCCTTGGATTAAACATCACAGGAAGCACCCAGGAAAACCAGGCAGAGAATCTTTTGACTTTCTAGTGTCCCCTTCTAGTTGGCTTGACAATTTCTGTCTTAGAACGACAGAGGACTGGGAAAAAATACTTTAAAGAATCACTTTTCATGACCTTTTGGAAAAGCAAGGCTAGGATTCTTTTCCTACCTGGTGGGTTGGAGGCTGGGGGATGCTGCTCCCCGTGGAGCTGCTGGAAGCTGCAAGGCTGGAACCTGAGCACCTCCCGGTCGAGCGGAGGCAGCTGCTCCCCGTACAGCTCCTGGAAGCGGCTGGGGGGCCCCTCCCGTCCGAGCAGCCCCAGCCGCTCGCCTTGGAACCCGAGGAATTGGGAGGGCGGGATCCGGGGCACCTCCCGCTCGGCGGGTAGCGGCCGCTCCGCATAGAGCTCCTGGAAGCGGCTCGGCCCCTCCCGCCGGGCCGGCCCCGGCCGGTCCCTGTGCAGCAAGTGGAAGCTGCAGGGCGGGCGCCGGGCGGCAGCGGCGGCTGCTCCCTGGGCAGCTGCTGGAAACGGCCGGGCCGGGGCCGGGGCCGGCGCAGCTCCTGCCCGCCTGGCAGCGCCCGCTCCCTGTGCAGCAGGAGGAAGCCGCTGGGCGGGCACCCGGGCGGCAGCGGCGGCCACTCCCTGGGCAGCGCCTTGAAGCGACCGCGCCTGCGCCGCCCGTCCGGCAGCGGCCGCGCCCCGGGGAGCTGCTGGGAGCCGCTCCCGCCCCGCCTGCGCCCCTCCCGCCCCGCCGCCAGCCGCTGCCTGCTGGCCGCGCTCCGGCGCCAGATGCGGAGCAGGAGCTCGGGGCGGTCACGGCGAAACCAGGGGCTGCTATAATGGAGCCAGGCCCCCGCATCGCCCGGCGCAGCAGTGCCAGCCCGGCCCGGCACCTTGCGGAAGCCGTAGCGGTTCAGCTGGCGCACGAAGCTGCTGAACTGCGTGGCCCTGAAGGTGTGCGGGGCCGGGCCCCGAGCGCCGCCCGGGCTGAGCAGCTCCTGCTCGAAGAGGGAGCGGTCTATGAGAGCCCCCGGGCCTGGCTGTCTCAGCGCACAGAGCGGACGCAGGGGCTGTTCACCAGGCGCCACAGCTTGGCGGGGAAGGTGCCGGCGTTAATCCCAGCGGGCAGCGGCACCTCCGCCATGGCGTCGATCGCCGCCTGTGCCACAATGCCCAGAGCGCAACGGCCGCGGCTGCACCGGTGGCGCGCGGCCTGAGGGGGGCGCTGCGCTCGGCCCCGCGCGCCCGGCGCGGCCCCGGCGCGGGCCGGACTCGGCGGGGACGAGCGCCCAGAGCCGGGGCCGCGGGCACAGCGCGGGTGCGGCGGCTCCCGGGGCTGGCCGGGCACGGCAGGGCAGGGCCAGGGGCAAACCCTTGCTTGCTCTGCCTGCAGGCATCCTGCCTTTGCTTGGCAGCACAGCCCCAAAGCACCAAGGCAAGGTAACAGAAAAGCTGCTTCCCAGGCAGCTGCCTCCAGCAGCTGTTGGTGCATGGGCTAATTCCTCCCCAGGCACAAGACTTGTCACTTCCCTTTGTTGAACTTTTTCTGATTTCCCTCAGGCCAATTCTTTAGCCTGCCAAGGTCCCTCTGAGTAGCACAAGCAGTTGGTGTAGCAGCTGCTCCTGCCACTTCTGTGTTGTCTGCAAACTTGCTGAGGGTAAACTGCTCCTCCAGCCCAGCCATTCATGAAGACTTTAAAGAGTATCTGCCCCGCTATCAGTTCCTGGGGGTCAGAGCACAAGGACTTACCTCCAGCTCTGCTTTCTGCCACTGATGACAATCTTCTGGGCCCAACCACCCATCCATTTTTCAGTCTTCTTCCCAGGGCATATGGACAGTTTGTATTTAAGGATGTTGTAGGAGACAGTCTCCAAGGCTTTGGTAAAACTGACATCATCCATTGCTCTACCCAAATGCTATCAAATTGGCTGTCCTGTTTCAAATTCACACCCAGTTGCTGCCAGTTTCCCCCAACATGGTCCCAGTATTCCCAATGTTGTCCCCTGCAATATCATTCCAGACACCGCCAGTATATCCCAGTTTCCCCCAGCATGCTCAATCCCAGTCACCCCAGAGTCCTCAGTATTGTTACAGTTGCCCCCAGCATGATCTCCCTCATTCCCAGTATATCCCAGTTACCTCCACCACACACCAGTCATTCACAGTTGCTCCCAGTCACTCCCAGTAGCCCTCAGTGTGGTCCAGTTGCTCCCAGTATTTCCATGTCCATGCTCCAAGTGCTGCTGCCAGCCCTGATCTGTGGGGATGGGAATGTCCCGCTCCCTTCCCAGGGCAGGGTAACACCTGAGCCAGGTGTGCAGGGCAGGACCTTGCCCTGAGCCCAAGCACTGTCCCACCTGCAGGATCTGCTTCCCCTGGGGCTCTTCCTGCTGCGGCCCCAAGCCCAGCTTGGTGCTGAACAAAGGGGCTGGGGCGGGGTCATCCCCTGGTCTGGGCTGTGCACCCCCTCTGCCCCCTCCCCAAATTCCTTCCTGGGGGGCAGCAGGAGCTGGGGCAGGAGCCCTGTGGGGAGGGAAAAAGGAACTGACACTGGGACGGTGACACTGTCCTCCCCCAAGTTCCGGGGAGGGGACACACATGGCCCCTGGGGACCCCCTCTCAAATCCTCCTGCAGCGCCAGAGGATGAACCCAAACATGGAACCCCCAAACACCGGCAGCATCTTTGGGGCCGGGTCTGGTGGCAGCTTTGGGAGTCTGGGGGAGTCACAACTGCCCCAAAACCTCCTCCCAGCCCCAAAACCACTCCCAGACCTCCAAGCCAAACCCAAAGCTCCTGCCCAGGACACTTCCAACCACTCCCTGCAACAGAAATGGCTCCAAAAACCACAAAACCCCCTTCCCATTTCCCACAAGCCTCAGTCAAATTCCCTCCAAGCCCCAAAGTCCTTCCACGACCCCAAACCTCCCTCACAACCCCCCCCCAATAAGGCCACAAATCCCCTCCCAGCCCCACAAATGCCCCCAGGAGCCACAAAAGCCTTGCTCAGTCCCTCCAGGAGTCCCTAAAACCTTTCCCAGCCCCCCAGAGCACTGACCAGGAGAGTTTGGTGCACAGGAACATCCACAGCCAGGAGCAGCTCGGGCACTTCAGCAGCGACTTGGGCACTTTGAGGGGGACACCCTGGATGGGGATACCCAGGCCAGGGACTGGGACAGACAACTGGAATTCCTGGAGAACACACAGGCTCAAGTGGACACATTCTGCTGCAAAAACTACAAGATCACGGTCATGTCCCTTGGCTTGGGTGGTCCCAGAACACACCTAATCCTCTCTGAGTATTCTCCTGAACCCCACATTGACACTCAAATCCCAGTAAAATGATTCAGCTTTCGATCTCATTGCTTAATTTTGTTTATTTTACCCCAGTTGTGGGTGTTTTGATGGGATAAACATGGTAATTTTTCAGGTGGGAAAAGATCTCCAAGATCCTCCAGCATTGCTTGATGCCACATGAAGGAAAAGCTGGCCAGAGCAGATGAGATTTTTTGGGCTGTCAACAAATTAGCTTTTCCCAATTAATTTCCAAAGTTGAACAAAGTCTTGATGGATGTTCCTGCCCCACCATTCTTCCAGGTGCCTATGGGGGTCCAGGAAGACGTGGAAACCCCCAGCCAGGTGTCTTCCCAACCTGTATCACTGGGAATGTGGGTCACCAGGACTCTGCCCAAAGTGGGTCCTCCTATCGGGGATGGAGTTGGAGCAGAGCATGAAGCTCTTCCAGCAGTCAGGGCACTCACAGGGTCTCCCTTATTGGTGACTCCGTTGGTGTTGGGTCAAGTGAGAGCTCCTGGAAAAGCTCTTCCCACACTGGGGACACTCGTAGGGCCTCTCCCCAGTTTGGATGTGTCGGTGCCTGACAAGGGTGGAGTTGTGCTTGAAGCCCTTCCTGCAGTCAGGGCAGCAGAAGGAAATTTAGGGGAGGATGTTCCACAAAGAGGCCGTGGACATTGTGGCTGGAAAGCAGGGAATGGAGAGTGTAGCACTAAGAAGAGTCCCTTAGTGCAAATAACTGCACTTCCATGATGAGGACAAAACTTTCCTAAACTGAACATTCAATCTCAAACCCATCCAATTTTAGGCAGCAATGCCAGGAAAAGCACTTCACTCCCTGCATGCATTAATGGGTGCTGGAGTGCAGAGTGCACCCTGTGAACTCCCAGGGATTGGAGGCTGCACTGCAGGCTGTGAGGCGCTGGCAGCTCAGGGCAGAGCCCACTGACCCAGCTGGGATCACACGTGATATCAGAACCCAGGACATCCCTCTGGGTGCCCTGGGTGATCCGAGACCAGAAACAAGCCATGAGAGTTTGATTAGAATAATGTTAATTTACCACCGGGTGTAGATGTAGAATTTTGGGATTTAATGGAGGTTAAAGAAGGCAAGATGGAGGAATCTGGGCGTGTCCCTGTCCTTCTGCTCCTTCTCCTTGTCCTCCATCTTCTGCTGTGGTGGTGGCACTTTTGGATTGGATTAGAGTAGAAATACACAGTTTAATAAAGGTGATGGGTATTGGTATAATATTGTAAACATAGAACACGTAGTACAGAGTATAAAAGATTATGACAGCCCAGGAGGCGGGGAGAAAGCCTTGGACAGCGGTGTAGGTGACACCTATGCCGGCTGAAGAGAAAATATTTAGGAACACAGTTTTGTCTCTCTATGTTAGTTTTGGGAAAGTGAACAGTTTCTGGGGGAAAGAGAAGTGTTTTGAAGCTTCAATTTTTTTTCTTTTTATTTTTTCCTTTATACTTTAGAGTGTGTAAATAAACTATCTTTGTAAGTTTAAAAATTCAGGCCTGTTTTACTTTTTATTTTTTCCTAGTCCAACTATCACAGGGAACCAGGTCTTCCCCAATTAAAGTCAATGGGGATGTAGGGATACCAGGGCTGTCCATTACTAGGGCTTGGTCGGGAAGGGTTGCTGGTTAAACTGGGAGCACTGGGAAAGGCTAAGGGGAAGCACTGGGGGAGGAACTGGAAGCACTGGTGGGGAACTGGAAGCACTCGGAGGGAGAAAAGAGGGAAACTGAGCAAACTGGGAGCACTGGGAGGGGTTACTGGGAGGACTGGGAGGGTAAAATAATCAAACTGGGGGCTATTCCTGGGAGAACAGGAGGTGGCTAAGGGGGGGCACTGGGGTTAATGGGAGCACTGGGAGTGGCTGAGGGTGAGCACTGGAGTTCCTGGGAGCCCTGGGGCATTACTGGGAGCACTGGGAAGGGTTACTGGGAGTGAATGGGGATAAACAGGACACCAGGTCTACCCATTCAAGTCAACAGGGATTTAGGGACACCAGGTCTTCCCAGTCAATGCAATGGGTTTCACAACCACCAGTTTGGTAGAGCCCGAAGATTTTTGGGGAAACCCAGGTGTATCCAGATGACTTTTGAGGGGCTCCCAGGTGATTTTTTGGAGGTACTCAGGTGATTTGGAGGAGTACCCAGGTGTATCCAAGTAATTTTTTGGGGTTCCCTGGTGTATCCAGGTGGTTTTGGGGGTACCAGGGTGATTCTGGGGGGGGGGGGATCCAGGTGATTTCTTGGGGTTCCCAGGGGTCTCCACTGATCTTGATGGGCTGGGAGCAGATAATGGCCACAATCGCGTCCTTCCAGTCAGTGTGGATATAAATGACCCTCAGCGGCAGAGAGGCTGTGGAGGGACACCCCAACATTCAGGGGGCACCACAAAACTCCAGGGGAGGGCCCCAGGGATGGGAGGGAGCCCCAAGTTACCTCAGGGGAGGATGCAGTGCAGGTACACCCAGGTGCTTTTTTCTGTGGGGTCGGTGAAAATGTCATTCTGCAGCAGCTCCAGCTCTGAGGAGGGGCAAAGGGGGCACCCCAAAATCTTAGAGGGACAGCCAGAGGACACCCCGAGATCTGAATGGGGGCACCCAGGTGTACCCATTGAAACCAATGGGGATTGCTGGGGACACCAGGTCTATCCATTACAATCAAAGGGGATTTGAGGTTAACAGATCTACCCATTAAAACTAATGGGGAGTTTTAGGGAGAAGTAGGTCTATCCATTAAAACCCATGGAGATTTTTAGGGTCAACAGGTCTAACCACTTGATCCAATTAGGATTTAGGGAAAACAGGTCTACCCATTAAAACCAATGGGGATTTAGTGATTTGGGGTTTACTCATTAAAATCAATAGGGATTTTTTGGAGACCATGTCTAATAAAGGCAATGGGGATTTGGGGAAACCAGGTCTACCCATTCAAGGCAATGGAGATTTAGAGACACCAGTTTTTCATTAATAAAGTCAAAGGGAATTTTGGGACACCAGGTCCACCCACCAAAGTGGGGAATTTAAAAAATTGGGTTCAGGCATTAATGGGAATTTAAGGACATCAGCTCTACCCATTGCAATAAGGGCTTTTTTTTTTTAACCAGTATACGCTTTAGGGACAATGGGGATTTAGGGACACCGGGTCTACGCACTGAAACCAATGGGGACTTAGGAACACCAGGTTTATCCATTAAAAACATTGGGGATTTTATGAACATCAGGTCTACTCATTAAGGACAATGGATATTTGGGGTCATCAGGTCTACCTGCTTAAACCCATGGGCTCAGTGGGACACTGGGTCTACCCCTTAATGTGGGGAATTTAGGAAATCAGGTCCAGTCATTGATGAGAATGGGAAGTTTGGGACATCAGGTCTACCTCCATTGAAGTCAATTGGAGGGATTTAGGACACCGGGTCTACCCATCCAACCCAACAGAACTCAACTTCAAGAACAGACTGGAGAATTTTTGGGATAGGATCCCACCAAAATTCTGGGAATTTTTCCAGGGGAATCTTTTACCTTCCTTCAGCCCTTTGGGGTGGCAGGGTCCCAGCCTCACCCCTCCTGCAGTTCCTGGTGGAAGCCAGGAGCCACACCCAGTGGTTAAAGTTGAGGCTTAGCAGGGCCCTGGCAAAGGCCAGCTTGGCCTCGGGGTCCTGCCTGGTTACCACTGCCTGCCAGTGGTCCCAGGCATGGACTGGGAGGGCACCAGTACAAATCAGTAAGCCCTGGGAGCTGCCTCCGAGCCCCTGTGGCCAGAGCTGGAAGCTCCCAGTATAAACCACTAAGGGTTAATGCACCCAGTATGGGATTTAGGGGCACCAGGTCTACCCTATTGAGGTCAATGGGGATTTAGGAACATTAGGTCTACACATTCAAACAAATGTGGATTTTGGGAAATCAGGTCTACCCATTAAAGCCAAATGGGATTTTGGGACATCTGGTCTACCCATGAAAGGCAGGTCTAAGGGCTCCCAGTATGGTCTTGGGGCTCCCACTTTTAGCAGCTTTATACCGGGAGGGTACCAGTAGAAAGCAGTAAGCACTGGGAGACACCCCCAATCCCCTAACCCCTGCGGGGGCAGCTCCCAGTATAAACCAGTAAGGCCAGCACAACCTGAAGTCACACCCAGTAGGTTCCAAGCCCTATAACAGTATAAACCAGTAAATCCCAGTATAACCCAGTATAAACCAATATCCCCAGCATGCCATCCCTGTACAAATGAGTATAAACCAGTGCAAACCAGTGTAACCAAGTGCAAACCAGTAATTCCCAGCATCCCATCCCAGTACAAACCAGTATAACCCACAGTGGGAAACCAAGTCCTCCCTGCCAGCAGGGGGCACTCACTCATATGCTGCTCTCTATCCCAGTACACCCCAGTATAACCCAGTAACCCCCAGCACCCCAGCCCAGTACAAACCAGTAAAACCCAGTGTAACCCAGTAACCCCTCCTGTGTTAAATCACATGAAGGATGCTGCCAAAAGGGCATTTCAGATCATGCCCACTAAAGATCCTCGGCAGAGTTCTATCTCAATTCAACAATCCCCTTCTGAGCCTTTCCTAGATTTTACAGATAGACTTCATGCAGTGGTGGAAAACCAGAGAGAGCACCAGGAGTTGCAACAGAAGATGATCCTGGAAATAGCACAAAGCCGCTTGGTGCCTGGAAGTGGCACAAAGCAATGCCAGTGATGTCTGCAAGAGGATCATCTCCGGGCTTCTGGTTGCTCCACCTCCAACCCTGGACCTCCTCACTGAGACCTGCACCAAGTGAGCCATAAGGGACCCAGATGAACAGCGGAAAGGGTCTGGGCTCAGGGGCCGGATTGCAGCACCAGCCACCATTCCAGCTGGACCACCAGTGGCTGGGAGGGTCAAATGTTTCCAGTGTGGGCGGGAGGGACATGTGATGGGCTTTTGTCCCTTTAAGAATAAAACATCACACACACTGGTGGGAACTGTGGGGAAAGGGGAGAAATGAACAATCCAGTTCCAAAAAACGAGGGGGAGGAGTGTGAGCTTCTCTCACATGATGAGAAAAATGGGACAGGTCACCGGGTTGTCGGGGTTGTGGGGCAACCCAATTCCAGGAAGGTGTGGGACCCTAAGGAACTCTCAGGATTGGGAACAACCAAGAGGATATGGAAGCCATTTAGGCTTGAGTTAACAACAGGTGTGCCTTTCAACACACCGCACTGGCAAGTGGTCACCATTGACCCTGGACACGTGACCAACCTACAGCAGACTGATAGTAAGTGCTTGTTATCAGGGATTCTAAGCACACTCCCTCGGAGATCAAGATTAGTCCAGGACTTTTGCCATCAGATCCGGAGCAACGAGCTCTCTTGGCACGTTGTGTCCATCCTCCCCTCTTCCTACCAAAGGGCCGAGTCTTTGCCCAGGCCATACCACTGCCCAAACTGCCCTAGCATGGTCTGGACCTTTGGTCTATTGGACAGAAATAGTGGGAGAGAACAAACCCATAATTGGTGTGGGCTCAAGAGGGAGGAGGATTTCATCCAACTCCAGAGAATGATGGACACAGGACCATATATGACAGTCATACCACAAGTGTCACAAGTGGCCATCACATTGGGAGTTCCAACCCATGGCTGGTAAGGTAACAGGTATACGGGGAAAACAATTGGCCAAACAATCCAAGAGCATTGTAGAAATTTAGGGACCAGATGGGAAATTGCCTTCTTTGTTTGTTCTAGATTCCAAACTTACCTTTCCTCAGCACAGGTTCCAGTTTCCTCAGCACGTCCAGTATGTGCCCGGTCACTGCCAGTCATTCCCCATTATGATCCCATTTGCCCCTAGCATGGTCCCAGTTGCTCCAACCTTTGTCCAGTGTGTTCCAAGTTGCCCCTAGCACAGCCTCAGTAACTCCAGTATGATCCCAGAATGAGTCCAGTATGATGTCAGTCTCTCCCAGCAGGGCCCCAGTCACTCGCACTTGTGCCCAGTTGCCCCCAGCAGGGTTCCAGTTTCTCCCAGCACATTCCCAGTGGCTCCCACTGTGGCCCAATCACCACCTGCATGGTCTCAGGCACTCCCAGTATATCCCAGTTTCCCGAAACATTCTCGTAAGTCATTACCAGGCACTCCCAGTTACCCCAGCATGGTTCAGTTGCCCCCAGCTTTATCCCAGTCACTGCCAGTACATCCCAGTTGTCACCAGCATGCATCCTGTCATTCCCAGTTCCTCCCAGGGCATCCCCAGTAGGCTCTCAGCATGGGTTTGGTAGCTGCCAGTAACCCCCCTCAGGGTCCATTAACACCCACTATAATCCCAGAACGATGCCAGTCACTCCCAGTATGATGCAGTGGCCTCCAATGTGATCCCAGTTTCTCCCTTTCAATTCCAGCATGACCCCAGTAGCCTCCAGTATGATGCTCATAGCTCCCAGTCTACCCCAGTATATCCAGTCACTCCCAGCATGCTCCAAGTCATTCCCAGTTCCTCTCAATTGCTTTAAGTGTGATTCCAGTTGTTCACAGCCACTCCCAGTCAATCCCAGCAGGAGTCCAGTCACACTCAGTGTTATCCAGCTGCTGCCAGAATAGTTCCAGTTGTTCCCAGTTCCTCCCAGTGTGGTTCAATTGTCCCCAGTATAGTTTCTGGCACTTCCAGTGTATTCCTGGTACACTAGTAAGGTCCTGGTTACCTCAGAATGATCCCAGTCTTTCCCAGTTTTTTCCAGTTGCCTCCAGCATGATCCCAGTTTCTGTAAGTTACCCAAAGTGTGGTCCCAGTATAATCCCAAAATGATCCCAGTTTCCCCCTTGTGGTCTCAATGCCCTCAGCTGGGGGCTGCTCCCGGGGCTTTTCTGTGCTCAGCATTGGCCTGGGCAAAGTGTTCTGGAGAGAGCCTGGGCAAGGAGCCTGCAGCCCCCAGGCCCTGGCCTGAGGCGTCAGCGCTGCCCCAGCAGTGCCCATGGCCTGTCCCTGCTGCAGCCCCGGCACTGCCACCCCCAGCACTGTGCCCGGCCCCGAGAGCACTCAGGCCCTACAGCAACGCCAGGGCCAGCAGGGCAGCGGGGCAGGGCCACGGCAGCAGCACTGGCAACACCAAGGGCTGCTGCTGCTGCTGCTGGGCACAGCTGCTGTGCCAGCACTGATCTGCCCCCAGCTCTGCACACAGACATTGCTGCTGCAGCTGCAGAGAAGGGAACCAAAGGGGGATCTCTGCAGAAAACTTGGCTGGGAGATCCTTGACTTCCTCTAAAGCCACCAAGAGTGCAGCCCCTGATTGACACAATCTGTGACCACAGGAAAGGTAGAAAGAAACAAAATGAAGAATGGCACAAACAATGACATTACTTTGTGGGCAGTATTAAAGGAATAAAACAAAGTAAAAGAAAATCCAAAATAAAACAAACTAGATGTATGAAAGAAGATTTTTATTGCAAATGATTTGCAGAAATTGGCCAGAAGTTTAATGGTCCTGAGCACATCCAGTCATCAGTCTCCACACTGCAGCCTTGAGCTCCTGGTTCCTCAGGCTGTAGATGAGGGGGTTCAGGGCTGGAGGCACCACCGAGTACAGAACTGACAGGGCCAGATCCAGGGATGGGGACGAGATGGAGGGGGGCTTCAGGTAGGTAAACACTGCTGTGCTGAGGAACAGAGAGACCACAGCCAGGTGAGGGAGGCAGGTGGAAAAGGCTTTGTGCCGTCCCTGCTCAGAGGGGATCCTCAGCACAGCCCTGAAGATCTGCACATAGGAGAAAAAAATGAACACAAAAACACCAAGTCCTAAACAGGCACTTATAGCAAGAAGCCCCTCTTCCTTTAGGTTAGAGTGTGAGCAGGAGAGCTTGAGGATCTGTGGGATTTCACAGAAGAACTGGCCCAGGGCATTGCCATGGCACAGGGGCAGGGAAAATGTATTGGCTGTGTGCAGCAGTGATAGAGAAGGGCACTGGCCCAGGCAGCTGCTGCCATGTGGGCACAAGCTCTGCTGCCCAGGAGGGTCCCATAGTGCAGGGGTTTGCAGATGGACACGTAGCGGTCGTAGCACATGATGGTCAGGAGGAAATACTCTGCTGAGATGAAGAACAGAAAGAAAAAGAGCTGTGCAGCACATCTGTGTAGGAGATGTTCCTGGTGTCCCAGAGGGAATTGTGCATGGCTTTGGGGACAGTGGTGCAGATGGAGCCCAGGTCGCTGAGGCCAGGTGAGCAGGAAGAAGAACATGGGCTGTGCAGGAGGTGGCCGCAGGCTACGGCGCTGATGATGAGGCCGTTGCCAGGAGGGCAGCCAGGGAGATGCCAGAAAGGCAGAAGTGCAGGAGCTGCAGCTGCTGCGTGTCTGCAATGCCAGGAGGAGAAAGTGGCTGATGGAGCTGCTGTTGGACATTTGCAGTATCTTGGCAGGACAATCTGTAAAAAAAGTAGTCATGGAATAGTTTAGTTTGGAGAGGACTTTCAATATCCCAGCACAGCTTGGTGCACTTCCCCCCATTGCCTGCCCAGGGTCTGCTGCCTGCAGCTTTCCCTGCCTGCAGCTGCTTCCCTGTGCCCAGGGCTGGGCCCTGCCAGTGCTGCCACAGCCCATCCCAGCCTTAGGGGTCAGCTCTGCCCTGCAGAGCCCTCCCAGCTCAGCACTGCCCAGGGGCAGCTCTGGCTCTGCAGGCTCTGATGGCAACGTCAGAGAACCCTGAGGAGGCTGGAAAAGAGACACTGGTGCTGCCTCCAAGGGACCCTGTGCTGATTTCTGTCACTGCCTGGTTTATTAGAACCTGAGAGAAAATTGTTTTATTTTCTCAACCTGAGTTGAGAGATTAATATCTATGTGCAATTTCCCATCCAGGCAACACAGAGCAGTCTTTAAGAAAACAGAATTTTTCCTTGTATTGAAAACTCTGCTTTGCTGTCCTCCCTGTATAATCTACTTGGAAATTTTCTGCAGTTAAATGCTATGCTAGGAGAAGTCCTAAGCACTGCAGCATCCTCACCACAAAAGGAGAAGACTTCCACGCCTTAACAGCTGTCGCCTTCCACCAGATCTTGTCCCCAGTGCTAGGAGCAGCTCCCAGGGCCGGCTGAGAGCTGTCCTGGCAGGCAGCAGAGTCCTGGGCCAGCACAGCGCCCTGGCTGCAGACACTGCTCTGCACCACAGCCCTGGGCACCCCTGGCTGTTTTACACAAGAGATCATCAGAGAATGTACTCACAGAGTCTGTAGGCATTGGGATGCTGCAGCTTGAGGAGATCACTGCAGAGCTGCAGCTGCATTGTCCTGCAGCCAGAGGTTCCTGTGCAAGGGCTGGCAGTGATTCTCCCCCAGTCCTTCTCAGCACCTTCCCAGCCCTGAGTGATTGAAGCTCTCTGTGCCTCTGTGCTGTGCCCGGGGTGGCTGCAGGCAGTGCCCCAGCCCTGCTGGGCTGGCAGAAGAGCTTCTCATCCAGAGAAATGTGTTTTTAAGCTCTTCTTGGTTGCAGGATCTCCCTCTGATGATGAGCTCAGCCCAGCTCAGCAGCACAGACACAGCACAAGGACTTTAATGACCCTCTCAGGCTTTGTGCTGAGGCCCTGAACATCAGTCCCTGAGAGGGAGCTGAAGAAACCTCTCCAGAACTCCAAGTCAGAAGCCAACTCCAAAGTTTCTGGAAGTTTTAATGGGTTCCACTGAGGGACACGACACAGAAAGTGTCCCCAGGCCCCAGGCAGAGCAGAGAACTGCAGGCAGTGATGACAGGTGGGGAAAAAGAGAAGCCAAGGCTTGGTGCCCTGGGCCACAGCAGCCTCTGTGCCACCAAGGACACTGAGGAGACCCCTTCTCCTGAGGCCTGGGGCCTCCTGGCACAGCCCCAGCAAGGCTGGGCACTGTCAGTCCCTTGTGCTGGCCTCAGCATCCCCCTCCATGCCAGTGGCTCCAGGATGTGCTGGAAGGAGTCCCTGGGGAAGGAGCCTTGGTCAGCAATGGCCCTGGGGGCTCCTTCATGCTGCCAGGGACTGCAGGTTTTTCCAAGGACTTTGGGTTTGGCTTTTGCCTTGGAGTCTCTGAGAGGTTTGTGCAATCTGGCCTCCAATTCTCTGCTTAATGAGTCCCTTGAGAGGCTTTGTCAGTAACAACACTCAGTGAAGTTCATTAGTGCTTGAAGGTGCTTCAGTTATTTTAGGGGTACTTGGGTTTCCTTTTGAAAACTGACTCTAGGAAAAGTTTGTTCAATCATGGCACCCAATTATCTCCTTTAAGAAGTTCCTGGGGATTCTTTGGCAGTAAAAACACTTAGTGGGGCTCATTAATGTTTCAGGATACTCAAAGTTTATTACAGAACATTTTTTGACACTAAGTCTGAAAGTTTGTGCAATCATGGCTCCAATTATCTGCTTTAATGAGTCCCTTGGGATTCTTAGTCAGTAAAAACACTCAGTGGGGTTTATTAATACTTCAAGGTACTCAGGGTAATTTAAGTACTTCTTTTTGCCACTTAGTCTCCACCAGAGCAACCCCTCTGTTCAGGCCTCGGGGTGAGCACCAGCTTCAAGAACGTCATGTGCTCATCCCACAGAGCCTTCTCTGCAACTCTGGGGTAACCCTGTCAGCTTCCTGCTGGATTTGAGAGCAGAAAGAAGAAATTGTCTCTTCCTTCTGCCCATCTCAGCTACACAGAGGGGAGGGTGGGAGGCCATCTCTCCATCTGTGCAGGTTGTTCAAGCTAAGCCAGCCAGTCTGTAGGGTTTTAATGTAAATAAAGCAGGACTAAGAACTACAACCAACAAGAAAAACCCACACCATATCTGCATTCCCAAACCCCAATTTTTAAGACACCTGAGCCTCAGCCATGCCCAGCTCTGCCTGGGGGCGGAGCCAACTGCTGAGATAGGGGCGTGGCTTGGGCAGAGAGGGGCGGGGCTTCACAACATATGGCATTGGTGGGCGTGGCTAAATACATAGGTTAAATGACAGCTATAGGTAGGCGTGGCCTTATGAAGGGGTGTGGCTTTGCACAAGGGGCATGG
>JAJEOU010000280.1:29349-78742 GCA_021534815.1 Acrocephalus arundinaceus | reverse complement strand
CCTAACCCAATGGGGCGGGGCTTGATCCCATAGGGATAAAGGGAAGGTTTTGAGTGGGTGTGGCTTAACCCAATGGAGCATGGCTGCCTAAAAGGGGGCAAGGCTTAGCCCACATAGGGATGATGGGCAGCTCAATGTCAGCATGGCTTAAGCAAAAGGCTTATGAAAAGGGGTATGTCCCAGCAGAAAATCTGCCGCTCCACAGTTGGCTCCTGCCACCAAGCCTCAGCCTCACCTGGGAGAGAAAAGAGCGTGGTCAGGTGAGGAAAGGGCATTGCCAGGTGAGGAAACGGCGTGGTTAGAAGTGGGCAGGGTCAGAATTACTGTGGCCTCACCTGCTTGCAGGGTCACCTGGCGAGGGATGGAGTCAGGCTCCCAGGTGACCTCCAGGTTGGCAGGGCAGTTTGCTGGGTGGGGCAGGGAGGTGGCAGAGCTGATGTCACCCATCAAGGTGTGCCAGGTATGTGGTGGCCATGCCCACTCTCCTCAAGCCACGCCCACCCTGGCCCTGCCCTCTTGCCTTCAGAGCTGAGGATACCCAAGTGTGGCTGGGGCACGGCCACGCCTCCCCTGATTGCCAGGGTCTGGCGATGGCGGGGCTGTCCAGTGTTGCCCTCAGCTCCAAGCATCTGGGTTCATCTGTGGGGGAAAATAACAAAATGTGGGGCATTTTCCCACCAAAATTGGGAATTTCCAACTCTGAAATTGGTGGTTTTCAGCCCAAAATGTTTGGGACATCAGGTGTAGCCACTGAAATGAATGGGGGTTTTTTTGACATCAGAGCTACACACTTGAATGAATGGAAGAGAAAGGACATCAGGTCTACCCAATTAAAGTCAGTGGGGATGTACGGACACCAGGTCTAGCCATTAACAGGGCTGGATTGGTAAGGGTTACTGGTGTGAAATGTGGGGTTGTGTTTCATGTCAGGTAGAAAAAGATAGCCTTTGTAGCTGAGGTTGTGAAATGTGTGGAAAAAGGCCAAAGGACAATTATAAAAAACAGTTTTAATTAACAAATGGAAAAAGCATGGAAAGACGCTTTTGGACTAATATTTTGCTTGCTTATAAGTGAACAGTGTGAGCCTAAAAGTTTTCACAATATAAGTTTTAAGCTTTTTCAATTAGTATGAGCTTTATAGGCTTTTAACGTGTAGGATAGAAGAATGCAGAAGTATTATAATTATTGTTTGCTTTGAAAATAAAGGTATTATGAGCTTTAAGCTGCTTTGTTATAAAACGGTTTGAACTACAGCTTTAGAATATATATATAGAAGGAATTGTAATCACCTGAATAAAAGAAGGAAGTGAGCTTATCCCGAGCTAAAAACTGATTATCATGAGAAGGAAGGCTGGGCAATCCTGGAAAAGGAGATAGACCACCATCTGGAAGCTGGACATCACCACCACTGATTTATGGTCCTGAAGAAGGAAAGCTGAACCTCATGATCACTGGTGTTTGTTTCTGAAGAAGGGAAGCCGGACATCACTTCACTTGGTCACAATGGGGTATAGACATTGGATTTCACAAATAGAAACTAGGAGGAAACTAGAAAAAAAAAAAAAAAAACCTGCTGAGAAATGCTTATGAAGATTCTCAATAAATACCAGCAGGAATCAGCAGTCTGTGTGCAGTTGGAGGGGAGACCCCCACTGTTTTGCTCACACTTTACCATTTTGTATTAAAGAATTAATCAATTGATTGCTGCTTGATATATTGGCCGACTCAAGCTCTTTATTACTTACACTGGTTAGACTGGAAGTACTTGGAAGGGCGAAGGGGAAGCTCTGGGAGAGGAACCGGAAGCACTGGGGGGAGTTGGAAGCACTGGGAGGGAGGAATGGGGGAAACGGAGCAAACTGGGAGCACTGAGACGTGGGGTTGGTGGGAACACTGGGAGTGAATAAAGGGGGCACTGGGGTTACTGGGAGCTCCAGGGAATTACTAGGAGCACTGGGAAGGGCTACTGGGGGTAAATGGGGGTAAACAGGACACCAGGTCTATCCTTTAAGGTCAATGGGATTAATAGGACACCGCGTCTACCCAGTCAAAGCAGTGGGGTCTCATGACCACCAGTTTGGGAAGGGCCCCAAGAATTTTTGGGGTACCCAGGTGTACCTAGGTGATTTTTGGGAGATCCACGTGATTTCTGGGGGTACCTAGGTGTACCCATGTGATTTTTGGGAGGACCCAGGTAGTTTTTGGGGGTACCCAGGAAATTTTAAGAGGGAATCCAAGTGATTTTGGGGAGGTACGCAGGTGATTTTTGGGCTTCCCAGGAGAATTTTGAGGGGACCCAGGTGATTTTTGGGGTACCCAGGTGACTTCTGTGGGGTATCCGGGTGACTTTTGTGGGGGACCCAGGTGATTTGAGGGAGTACCCAGGTGTATCCAGGTAATTTGGGGAGGGACCTAGGTGAACGTGGGGTGTACTCAGGTGTATCCAGGTGGATTTTGGGGGGTACCCAGGTGATTTGGGGGGGATCCAGGTGACTTTTAGAAGTACCCAGGTTCTTTTTGGGGGTATCCAGGTGATTTTTGGGGGGTACCAAGATGAATTTGGGTATACCCAGGTAATTTTAGGGATTCCCAGGTGTCCCCACTCAGCCTAACAGGCTGGGAGAAGATGACGGCCACCATCATGTTCTCCTGGTGGACGTGGACACAGATGACCCTTGGCAGCCCTGGGGGGGCCTGTGCAGAGACACCTCGACATTCAGGGGGCACCCCAACATTTGGGGGGCACTGAATCATGATTTTAAAGAGATAAGATTTTAGCCAAGGGTTAGAAGCAATTTATATGGATCAGAGTGTAAGTTAGATAAGCAGATGATAGGTTAATGATTATTAGATGCTTAAGCTAGAGCTAATTGTTGTATTGTTTGCTATTATGAGCTTGTTTATAGAAGGAAGTGGAGTAAGTGAACCATTAGAAGAACAGATTGAAAGCAGTGGACAAATGATCAGAACCTGGACTTTATATCAATCAATCACAAAGCAGGGGACCTTGAATCATGCCAGAGGGTCACAGAGACCTGATGAAGACTCTCCTGACTTCATCCTTTGAGACCACTGACCCAATTGGAGACCATCAACCCAATTCAAGAGAAGAATTGGGCACATTAGTGAAGGACTAATAGCCTCATGTTAATACAGAGCAGGGATGGGAGGTGCTGGGGTTGTGCACTTTGTATTGTATGTAAGATTTTGGGAAATAAAGAGAGGGCAAAGAACCTTGTATGGGGTGCTCATGCCTTTCGCTGGTGAATAAAAATAGCCATTTCTAACTTTATTTGTAAGAGGGTCATTGTCCGTGATCATATCAGTTTTTAACGATTCATTCTGGCGGCCCAGCCAGGAGGAGGCTCTGCTCGGCTGTGAGACTACCTCAGGTGGAAGACCCCCTTGTGGTTCCCCTGGGATATTCCTTGAAGAGTGGGCTCCCTGCCTGGACTGTTCATCCAGCAGCAGACAAGGACACCTGACTGCTAAAACTCCTGTTTAAAAGAATTGAAACAGTTTAAACAGTGACCTGTAAGGCATAAACATGGTCAGGAAAGGCTATTGGTAAGCCATGGGAGACGTCCCACGCACAACTTTTGCCTCTGCAGTGTGCTTGCAAGCTGAAATTGCAGTTGGTGTCTGCTCAGTTGTTTTTGGTTGTTTGAAAGAGTTGATTCATCTCTGAGAGCTGAGATGTGAACGTTTTGAAGTAGATTGGGGATAGAAAAAGGACAGGACCAGTCTGGCAAGGAAGAGTAGAAGCCTTCGATAAGGGCTTAGATGTGATTTTAGGTACGGAGGCTGTGCTTGTAGATGCTGATTGCTAGAATTAAAATAGAGATAGTTTGGGTCTGAGAATTCTGTCTGGTCAGACAAATAGAGGGAATTCCTTTCCTTGAGTGGTTTCGGCTCGACTCATTTGGACTCGAGAGTTTGTGAATTCAGTGAACTGGTGGATAGACAGGGGAAATGAGAGAATATATTTGGATAGTTTCTATCAGATGTCGGCTGGAGGACTAGTGGCGTTGGATTGGGAGCAAGAGGCTGTGGAGAATTTAGAAAATCAAGAAGGAATTAATGGAATAGCTTGTATTTGTGGGAATTTTCCTGCAGCTTTTGGTGCATTTAGAGGTTTGCATTGTGCTGAGCCGTTAAAACTGAAGATCACAGTCAGAGACATTCTAACTAGTTACAGTTAGAAAGTGGAATGTTTATTAACACCAGCTGGTGGCACAGGAGCCGTCTCTGAAAGGTGTGACTGCCCTGTACAAGGTTCTTTGCCCTCTATTTATTTCCCAAGGTTTTACATACAGTACATGTGCATAACCTCAGCACTTCCCATTCCCATTCTGTATTAAATGAGGCTATTAGTCCTTCACGTGTGTGCAATTCTTCTCTTGAATTGGGTCAGTGGTCTCAAAGGATGAAGGCAGGAGAGTCTTCCTCAGGTCTCTGTGACCCTCTGGCACGATCCAAGGTCCCCTGCTTTGTGATTGACTGATATAAAGTCCAGGTGCTGGTCATTGTTCTACTGGTTTCAATCTGTTCTTCTAACACTTCACTTACTGCATTTCCTTCTATAAACAAGCTCATAATGACAAACAACACAACAATTAGCTCTGGCTTAAGCATCTAACAATCTTCAACCTATTGTTTCCTTATCTAATGCCCTGATCCATATAAATTACTTCTACTCCTTAGCAAAAATCTTAACTTTTTAAAATCATGATTCAGTGACCCTGAATGTTGAGGTTCCTCCTGAATGTTGGGGTGTCCCTGCACAGCCCCCCACCACCGAGGGTCATCTGTGTCCACATTGACTGGGAGGACGCGGTGGTGGCCATCATCTTCCCCTGGCTTTTCAGGGTGAGTGGAGACACCTGGAAACCCCCAAATCACCTGGATACATTTTGGTACCCCCCAAAATCACCTGGCTACCCCCAAAAATCACTTGAGTACCCCCAAAAAATCACTTGGATGCACCTGGGTACTTCTCCAGATCACCTGTGTCCCCTCAAAAAAACCTGGATACCTCCCAAAAGCCATCTGGGTACACCTGAGAATCCAAGAATTGCCTGGATACCCTCAAAAATCTCCCCGGAATGCCAAAAATCACCTAGGTGCCCCCCAAAATCTCATGCAGCCCCCCAAAATCGCCTGTGAATGCCAAAAATCATCTGGATACACATGGGTACCCCCCACAAATCACATTAATACCTCCAAAATCATTTGGGTGCACGTGGGTACCCCCAAAATCTCCTGAATTCTCCCCAAAATCACCGGGTACCGTCAAAAAGTCACCTGGGTACCCCCAGAAATCACCTGAATCCCCTCAAAAATTACCTGGATACACCTTGGTACCCCCAAAAATTCTTGGAACCCTGCCCAAACTGGTGGTCGTGAATCCCCACTGCTTTGACTGGGCAGACACGGTGTCCCATTTATCCCATTGACTTTAACGGGTAGCCCTGGTGTCCCTAAACTCCCAGTGCTCCCAGAAACCCCTCTCAGTGCTCCCAGTTTGCTCAGTTTCCCCTGTTCCTCCCTCCCAGTGCTTCCAACTCCCTCCCAGTGTTTCCAGTTCCTCCCCCAGAGCTTCCCCTTAGTCCTTCCCAGTGCGCCCAGTCTAACCAGTAACACTTCCCAATCAAGCCCTATTAATGGATAGACCTGGTGGCCATAAAATCCCCTTTGAAGTCATAGGGATAGACCTGGTGGCTTTAAATCCCCATTGACTTTAATAGGATAGACCTGGTGTCCCTAAATTTCTATTAAGGGTAGACCTGGTGTCGTTTTCCATCCATTGCTTTCAATAGGTAGACCTGATATCCTTTCTCCTCCATTCAGTTCAATGGCTAGACCTGATGTCCTTTCCCTGTCATTAATTTCAGTGGGTAGACTTGATGTCAGAGAAAAACTCCATTCATGTCAGGAAAGACCTGATATCCCAAACATTTTGGGATTAAACCCACCAATTTCAGGGTTGGAAATACCCAATTTTTGGTGGGAAAATGCCCCAAATTTTGTTCTTTTTCCCCCACAGGTGAACCGGGAGTGCCTGGAGCTGAGGGCAATGCTGGACCCATCCACCCTGGCTGTTACTGTTTGGTCAGATGTGACATAAACACACACATGATCAGGATCCAAAATGGAAGAAGTTTTTATTCTGCGTGTTCTCTAGTTTTTATACTCTTAACAAAATGTAATCTTAAGTCATTGACTACGTCACAATAACTCATTGTATTCATTGGTGCAAAGCAGTTAACGTCAATATAATTGGCAAAAGTTTTACAGAAAGTTAATAAGGCACATATACACATTTACTTATGCACGTAGTCTAACTTACAAAAATTTTCATGCATCTTTTTTAATCAGTTCCTATGCTGTGGTGGTTTTGACCAGCAAGTGAGTTTTCAGGAAGTTCAGGAAAGAACCAATTGAAAGTAGTTATGTCTCCATGGTCGTAAAAGCTTAAATATCAAGGAGATCAGGAGAAACTCCTTTTTTCCTTCTGGTCAAGAACACAGGTGACACTCCCTAGGCAGCAGGGGACCCTGGGCCAGGCCCCGCTGCCCTCTGGGTGGCCGGGGCTGTGCCCAGCCGGGTCCGCCGAGCCTGGGTTGTGCCTGGGGGCTCCTTCCCCTGCCAGCCTCTGCAGGGATGGAAAGAGAGAGAAAGCTGCAGCCCGGGGCTGCTGTGGTGGGCCCTGGCCGGGCCGTGGCCTGGGCCCCTGGTTTGCTGGTGCTGCTGGCCCAGGGGAGGAGAAGATCTCTCCCCCACCACCACCCCTGGGCCTCAAGAACTGAGTCTGATGCTGGATCCGCTTTGGATCAGAGCAGGGGTGGGGGAAGTGATCCATCAGCCCTTCCTGAGCCTGTTCCCTCCAGCACCCCCCATCACCAGCATGGGCCTTGCATTCTGACATCTGTGAGCTGCAGAGAGAGAGAGAGAAAGACCTTGGGCAGATTTAACCCTTTCCTGGCAACATGAAGCTTTCAGAACTCCAACCCTTTCCCAGAGGGAGACAAGAAGATCAGAGTGATTTAAAATGTAGAGAGACAGCATGATACAGTCAGCAAAAGAACTGATAAAGGTTATCTGAAAGAAAGGATTGAGGAAGTGGACATTTTTGACTGGACTGCTTTAGATGTAAACCATGGAGAAATGGACTATTTCTTGTAATCTATTGATGCTGTTTGTGGGAATGCTGTTCTAGCTGAAGGTAATAGACTGATGTAATTGAGATTTCATTGAGAATGTTGTAGAAGAAGTTCCCCAGCTCCTGAGATAAAAAGAGATCTCAGCTGTCTGAGATGCAGATTTGGCCCTTTGGCTCTAGTAAAAGGAGGTCTTTTGAGAGAGAGACGATTTTAAAGATAGAAGAGGATCTTCGTGAAATACCAAAAAAGGCATTCTTAAACACATACCCCAAAAATGCTGAGAGGCCATAAGTAGCCAAGAGAAAGGCTGCTCATG
The DNA here is from genome assembly GCA_021534815.1 of Acrocephalus arundinaceus. Taxonomy (NCBI): domain Eukaryota; kingdom Metazoa; phylum Chordata; class Aves; order Passeriformes; family Sylviidae; genus Acrocephalus; species Acrocephalus arundinaceus. Next base: position 71,263 of record JAJEOU010000280.1, on the reverse strand, counting down.
GATGAGATGGCACAATCTGCAAAATTCCAGGCAGTTTGAGGTTTGTGACATTGGGAGCCACCAGACCGTTTCTTGTGGTGAATGTCTTCAGGGACTCCAGAGAGACTCCTCTGCCAAGATGATGAAAGATTATGTTTAAATGGTTGAAACTGACTGAAAATCACAGTTTTTGTCTATATTGGTTATGGGAAAGTGAACAGTTTGTGGGAGAAAGGGAAATGTTTTGAAGTTTCAATTTCTTTTTTTCCCCTTTATTTTTTAGAGTGTGTAAATAAACTGTCTTTGTAACTTTTAAAGATCAGGCCTGTTTTACTGTTTTATTTTCTCCTAGTCCAACTTTCACAGGACATCAGGTCTGCCCAATTAAAGTCAATGGGGATTTAGGGACACCAGGGCTGTCCATTAATAGGACTTGATTGGGAAGGGTTACTGGTTAATCTGGGAGCACTGGGAAATGTAAGGGGAAGCACTGGGGGAGAAACTGGAAGCACTGGGAGGGAGGAAAGGGGGAAACTGGTCAAACTGGGAGCACTGGGAGGGTAACTGGGAGGACTGGGAGGGCAAATTAGTTAAACTGGGAGCTATTCCTGGGAGCACTGGAGGTAGTTAAGGGGGGACACTGGGGTTACTGGGCGCACTGGGAGTGGCTGAGGGTGGGCACTGGAGTTCCTGGGAGCCCTGGGGCATTTCTGGGAGCACTGGGAAGGGTTACTGGGGATAAATGGGGGTAGACAGGACACCAGGTCTACCCATTATTGTCAAAGGGGACTTAGGGACACCAGGTCTACCCCGTCAAAGCAATGGGTTTTATAACCACCACTTTAGTGGGGCCAGAAGATTTTTGGGGATACCCAGGTGTATCCAGATGACTTTTGACGGGTTCCCAGGTAATTTTTGGGGTACCCAGGTGATTTTTTTGGGGTTCCCAGGGGTCTCCACTCACCCTGATGATAATTTTGGGGAGTACCCAGATATATCCAGGTGATTTTTGGGGGTGTCCAGGTAATTTTTTTGGGGTTCCCAGGGGTCCCTACTCACCCTGATGGGCTGGGAGAAGATGATGGCCACTGTCACGTCCTCCCAGTCAATGTGGACTCAGATGACCCTCAGTGGCAGGGGGCCTGTGGGGGAACACCCCAACATTCAGGTGGCACCCCAAAACTCCAGGGGAGGGCCCCAGGGATGGGAGGAAGGCCCGAGTTACCTCAGGAGAGGATGCAGTGCAGGTACACCCAGGCAGTTTGGTCCGTGGGGTCAGTGAAGATGACCCACCAGCTCCAGCTCTGGGGAGGGGCAAAGTGGGCACCCCAAAATCTCAGGGGGGCAGCCAGGGGACACCCCAAGATCTGAATTGGGGCACCCAGGTATGTGGGGGCTCATGTGTACTCATTGAAACCAATGGGGATTTTTAGGGACAACAGGTTCAACCTCTTGATCCAATGAGGATTTAGGGACAGCAAATCTACCCATTTATACCAACGATGTTTAGGGATAACAGGTCTAGCCTTTGAAACCAATGGGGATTTAGGGACATGGGGTCTACCTATTAAAATCAATAGGGATTTTTTGGAGACCATGTCTATTAAGGGCAATGGGGATTTGGGGAAACCAGGTCTACCTGTTCAAGGCAATGCAGATTTAAGGACATCAGATTTACCTTATTAAAGTCAAAGGGAATTTTGGGAAAACAGGTCTATCTACTAATGTGGGGAATTTGGAAAATTTGGTCCAGGCCGTACTAGGAATTTAGGGACATCAGGTCTACCCATTGAAACCAATGGGGATTTAGGGACACCAGGTCTATCTGTTAAAAACAGGAGGGATTTTAGGAACATCAGGTCTACCCATTAAGGACAATTGGGATTTGGGGTCATCAGGTCTACCCACTGAAACCAATGGGCTCAGTGGGACACTGGGTTGACCCCTTAATGTGGGGAGTTTAGGAAATCAGGTGCAGCCATTGATGTGAATGGGAATTTTGGGACATCAGGTCTACCCCCGTTTTATAGTCAATTGGGGGGATTTAGGACACCAGGTTTACCCTTCAACAACTATAAGGACATCAGGTCTACCATTGAGGTCAATGGGGATTTAGGGACACCAGGACTACTCATAAAGGCCAATGGGAATTTGGGGGACAGCAGGTCTACCCATTGAAGGCAATGGAGACTTTTTGGGACACCGGGTCTACCCATCCAACCCAACAGAGCTCAACTTCAAGCAAGGGGCTGGAGAATTTTTGGGATAGGATCCCACCAAAAATCTGGGAATTTTTCCAGGGGAATCTCTCACCTTCCTTCAGCCTTTTGGGAGACAGTGTCCCAGTCTGGCGCTTCCTGCAATTCCTGGTGAGCACCAGGACCTGCAGCCGGTGGTGCCAGGTCAAGAAGTTGGAGAAGTCGTGGCTCAGCAGGGCTCTGGCAAAGGCCAGCTTGGCTTTGGGGTCCTGCCTGGCCACCAGTGCCTGCCGGTCATGCCAGGTCATGGACTGGGATGGCACCAGCATTGGGAGCTGCAGCCTTAGGTGGCAGCTCCCTGTATAAACCAGTAAGGGTTAATGCACTCAAACCCACTCCTGGTATAGGGTTTAGCTGCACGAGGTCTATCTTGTTGAAGTCAATGGGGATTTAGGGACATCAGGTCTACCCATGAAAGGTGGGTCTAAGTAGGGTGGCTCCCAGTATGGTCTTGGGGCTCCCACATTTACCAGGTTTATACTGGGAGGGCACCAGTAAAAACCAGTAAGCACTGGGAGCCACCCCCGAGCCCCTGAGCCCTGTGGGGGAAGCTCCCAGTATAAACCAGTAAGGCCAGCACAACCTGAAGTCACTCTCAGTAGGTCTCAAGGCCCATCCCAGTATCAAGCAGTACATCCCAAGATAAGCCAGTACATCCCAGTATAACCCAGTAGAAAATAATGCCCCCAGTATGCCATCCCTGTAAAAATTAGTATAAACCAGTGCAAACCAGTGTAACCCTGTATAACCCAGTAACTCCCTGTACCCCATCCCAGTACAAACTAGTATATCCCAGTATAATCCAGTAAAAGCCAATGCCTCCAACTTCCCATCCCAGTAAAAACAAGGATAACCACAGTCAGCCACCAGGTCCTTCCCACCAGCAGGGGGCACTCACTCATATGCAGCACCCCATCCCAGTATAAACCAGTATAACCCAGTAACCCCCAGCATCCCGTCCCAGTACAAACCAGTAAAACCCAGTGTAACCCAGTAACCCCTCCTGTGTTAAATCACGTGAAGGATGCTGCCCAAAGGGCATTTCAGATCATGCCCACTAAAGATCCTAGGCAGAGTTCTAGCTCAATTAAACAATCCCCTTCTGAGCCTTTCAAAGATTTTATAGATGGACTTCATGCAGTGCTGGAAAACCAGAGAGAGGAGCAGGAGTTGCAACAGAAGATGATCCTGGAAGTGGCACAAAGCCACTTGGTGCCTGGAAGTGGCACAAAGCAATGCCAGTGATGTCTGCAAGAGGATCATCTCTGGGCTTCTGGTTGCTCCACCTCCAACCCTGGGCCTCCTCACTGAGACCTGCACCAAGTGAGCCATAAGGGACCCAGATGAACAGCGGAAAGGGTCTGGGCTCAGAGGCCGGATTGCAGCACCAGCCACCATTCCAGCTGGACCACCAGTGGCTGGGAGGGTCAAATGTTTCCAATGTGGGCGGGAGGGACATGTGATGTGCTTTTGTCCCTTTAAGAATAAAACATCACACACACAGGTGGGAGCAGTGGGGGAGGGAGAGAAAGGGGAAAATTCCAGTTCCAAAAAAGTAGGGGAGGAGCATTAGCTTCTACCATGTGATGAGAAAAATGGGACAGGTCACACGGTGGTTGGGCTTTAGGGGCAACCCAATTCTGGGAAGGTATGAGACCCTAAGGAACTCTCAGGATTGGGAACAACCAAGAGGATATGGAAGCCATTTAGGCTTGAGTTAACAACAGGTTTGCCTTTCAACACACCAGACTGGCAAGTGGTCACCGTTGACCCTGGACACGTGACCAACCTACAGCAGACTGATAGTAAGTGCCTTGTTATCAGGGATTCTAAGCACACTCCCTCTGAGATCAAGATTAGTCCAGCACTTTTGCCATCAGATCTGGAGCAACGAGCTCTCTTGGCACGTTGTGTCCATCCTCCCCTCTTCCTACCAAAGGGCCAAGTCATTGCCCTGGCCATACCACTGCCCACACTGCCCTATGATTGCAAAAAGAAAAACAGGACACTACTCCATGATCAATATGATCGAAGTAAGCCATTTTAATAGATTTTCCAGTTCCTTTTATACAATTCTTAGCCTTAATCACGCGTTACTTGCTACGTTACAATTGGATACCCCTAAAAGCACACGTTAGCCTTTTAGTCTCTATTGGCTAATTCTTCTTACATACACAGCAAAATTATGCATATAGTTTTTCCGGCTTTCTTCCTATTCCCACATTTCTGAAGTTGTTTACCATCCTTTGTTCTAATGATACGTGCCTCTCCACATCTTCTTATCCCTGGTGCATGACTGCTTTCTCCTTGAAATGGTTACAGGCCTATTCTTTCACATAGGCTGGATTGCTCACATGCCCCCATTTCTGGAGGACTTCATCCTCTACAAGCTGCCATTCCTGGGGACACAGAGCCCAGTCTCTGCCCCACAGAGCCCCCCAGGCTCCAGCCCCCATCTGCTGCTCTTGTCCCATCTTCTCAGCTGTGTGATCATGTGCTGGGCTCTGCTGCAGATCCAGGGATGCGGGCAGCACGTGGAGCAGTGCAGGGATGTGGAAGCAGGAGATGCAGCCACATCCAAAGGAGAGCAGAGCCCGGGGCCAGCCCCTCAGAGACCCCTCAGCCCCCGGCCCACCCGGCTGGGAGCCCTCAGGGAGCAGCAGCAGGGGCCAGTGTCGTGGGCAGTGCGGGCACAGCAAGGTCGTGAGGGGGAGGCCCTGGACGGGGACAGTCCCTGGGACTCCTGCGATGACTGCGACACGTCCCAGGGGGAATATGAGTGGGACTCGGAGCCAAAGCTGTTCCCTGGGCCAGAGTACATAATGCAAAAGCTGTCCCCATTGGCAGGGCACATCATCTTTGGTCCTGGGAACAAAGGCTTGAGCCCCGTGTTGGAGGAGGATGAGGATCCCCAGGATCCTTGTTCCCTGCTTGGGCCCGGCTCCCCCAGCCCCATGGGCACAGACGAAGGAGAGAACAAGGCAGAGGTGCCCCAGGGAGAAAGGAACAGCTGCCCAGGAGGCTCCCAGGGGCAAGAGTGCGCAGAGCAGGAGCTGTCCCAGCAAGTGGCAGACTGGCAAGAGTGCACAGAGGAAGAGATGTCCCACGGAGAAGTCAACAACTGCCAGGAACACTCAGGCTGGGAGGAATACCTGGAGCAAGAGCTGCTCCAGGAACTCTCAGACTGGCAGGAGAACATGGAGCAGGAGCTGTCCCCGGGAAACCTCAACAGCTGGGAAGAGGTCTCTGACTGGGAAGAACACATTGGCCAAGCCCCTTCCCAAGAGGAAACATCCTTTGGCCACCATGTGTCCCGAGGGAACAGTCACGCATCCTGTGCGCTCTCCAGCTGGGAAGATGACAACAACCCAGCGCTGTTGCAGAACCCCTGGGGAGTCAGGTACAACTCCAGCAGCTGGATGAAGTCCTTGGCCCCGCAGGAGGACGAGTGGGATGAGCTGAGTGTCCTGGAGCTGCCGCCAGAAGAAGACAAGGAGCAGAAATGGAGACCTCTTGCGGCAGACGGGCTCCCGGTGCCCGTCCCTCGGGAAGCCTGATTTAAGGAGCAGGCCCCGGAGCCGTGCAGCCCAGGCCTGCTCTGTGCCTGGCCTGCCCCCCTGCCAGGACAAACCCTGGTGGAGGAGCTCTCTTCTCCCACCCAAGCCTTCCATGGGCAGCCGTGTGCCCCCAGCAAACATCCCTCTCGCTTCAGGCGGGTGCTGCGGGCGCTGCGGGGGCTGTTCTGGTGTTCCTGCCTGGTGCCGCAGCCCGAGGAGTAGCATGGGCACGGCACCAACAGCAGCCATTGCTGCACTGCCGCCCTCCCTGTCCAGCTGCGGCACCCACGGGAGCCTGAACGACGGCATCAGGGAACCAACAGGAACGGGAACAGGAGCATGGGAATGACGGAGATGGCAGAGACATCATGAAGACAACGACAAAGATGACAGACATGAAGACAACAACGACAAAGACAAAGATGAAGACAAAGATGGCAAAGACAACGGAGAAGAGAGAGATTAAGAAGGTGAAGACAATGACAAAGACGCTGAGGATTTAGATTTATTTACAGTTCCATAGAAGAAGAAGGGTAGTGATAGGAATAGGATTTTAGCAATACAGAAAGAAGAGGAATAGGAATAAGAATTCAAAAACCCATAGAAGAAGAGGAATAAGAATTTTAAAAAGTGATAGAAGAAGAATAGGAATAGGAGTAATAATTTTAGAATCCCTAGGAGAAGAAGAGTAATATTAGGTAGAATGTGAAAATATGTAGAAGAAAGAAAGAAAGAAGCAAAATAGGGAAAATAAGGAACATACGAAGAAGAATTTAGAATTCCATACATGAAGATATAAACTCTAGGAAACAGGTCATAGTAGCAAATATTTTCTCTTTTCCAATAAAATTTGCGATGCACAAGAGCAGAGTCTCCAGATTTCCTTTCTCCTCTCTGTGAGCCATTGATGCATCTTGCACTTCATTCCCAGGGAGTGCCCTGCAAGGAGCGACTGCTCAGCCCCAGAACCTGGGGGAGGGTTCCCGGCTGGAAACTGGAAAGGGTGGAGCCAGCTGGGATCAGGCTCTGGTCCCAGAGAATGGGGAATGGCATGAGAGGGAACGGCCTCTACCAGCTGTGCCAGGGGAGGCTCAGGTTGGAACTTGGGAATAATTCATGCCTGGAAAGAGTTTTCCAGTGCAGGGCAGTGGTGAAGTCCCCATTCCTGGAGGGATTTCAGCTCCACGTGCATTTGGGAGGACATGGATCAGGGGTGGCCCCGGCAGTGCCGGGAACTCTTGGGATGGATCTCTAAGGGCTTTTCCAGCCTAAATGATTCCAAGATTCCATTAGCCGCCGCCTGCAGGGCTTCTTCCAGCACCAGGATCAACGTCAGGATGTGGAGATGCTGCAGCAGTCCAAGAGGGGACATGGACATGCTTTCATACCCATGGTTTTCCTAAGGTATACTGTTTCTTTTAAAGATACTGTAGATATTCTTGAAATGGAGAAGAAGCACTTGCAGTAGTTTCAGCTTATGGAACACATGCAGTTAAGACAAAAAATGATCACTGATAAACCAAGAGATTGATTCCAAGACACAGGATCAAACTGATGGGAGTTGAGGACTGTCCAAAAAGTCCTTTTTTATTTCTGTTGTTATCAGTCCATGCAGGATAGGTTGTTCGCCATGCTTTGAGCATGAAGATATTAGGAGGCTGAGATGCAAAGCTGCAGGGGCACAGCTGCTTCAGCATGGTGATCACCAGGGCCTGGAGAGGACTCTTGACTCTGGAGCCTGGAGTACCTCCTGCTTCTCCTCTTCCACTGGCCTTGGTGTGTCCACGTTGTTTCCTTCCCATCTTCTCACCACCTCCTCTTCTCTGGCTAGGAAGAAACTGTGCTTGCCCCACCTTTTTGATTTTTCTTGTTAAACACGATCTAACAGAGGTGTTCCCAACCACTGTCATTGGCCCAGCCTTGGCCAGCAGCATGTCTACCCTCAGAGCCAGGAGGCCTTGGCTCTACCAGACATGGCGGAAGCTTCCAGCAGCTTCTCTCAGCAGCTTCCTCTGCGGGGCTCCCAGAACCAAAAGCAGGCCCTGCACAACCCAAACAGTGGCCAAGGCCGGGCCTGCTCCGGGCCAGTTCCTAGCTCAGCCTGCTGGTGTCTGCAGCCGGGGGTGGCCATTGGTGACACGGGTGCTCCGTGTCAGGGCCCTTTATGACACGGGCCATGGTGGTGGCAGGACACCCTTGTGACACCAGGGAGCCTTGCTGAGGGTTTCTAGGGGCAGCGCACGGCCCGGCGTGACCAGTCCCAGGAGAGCCACTCTGCAAGGAGGAAGCAACTCCCGGGATCCATCTGTGCCACTGGCTCAGAAGCAGCAGACAATAAGGAAAAAGCTAACAAGGCCACCCCTGAGTCCTGGTAACCCAGCCCCGTGCCCAGCTGGCCACACACCCAGGCCCTCAGCGGGCAGTGGGTGGGAGCAGGCGGCAGGTCAGGCCTGCCACTGTCCCACACCGAGAAGGACAAGTAGACCTTTGGTGAAATGGCCCGCCAGCTTTCCCAGTGGGAAGCTGAGAGGAAGCAGGAATTCCTGCCAAACAAGGAAGATCTGCACTCCCACATCTCTTTGTGGGAAGACTGCAGAGAGCCGCAATTGTCCCCAGCAAGGGACAAGAGGCACAGGGAGCTGTCCCCAGGGGCAGACGCTGGGGCCCGAGAGCTGTCCCAGCAGGAGGAGGATGTCGCTTCCAGGCCTGGGGACAAAGCCTTGAGCCCAGGCCTGGAGGAGGGTGAGAAGGCCCAGCCTTGTTCTGTGCTGGGGCCTGGCTCCCCCAGCTCCGAGGGCACAGAGCTGACAGCAGAGGCAGCTCCTGCCCTGCCCAGCGCCACTCCTGGCCCCGGCAGTGCCCCGCAGGCCCAGCCCGCAGCTGCTGCCCCAGCTGGAGGTGCTGGGCAGGAGGAGCCCGCCGAGCCTCTGGCTGCCCAGCAGGGGGAACAGGCAGCAGAGTCTGCTGGGCCCGGCAAGGAGCTGCCATTCCTGGGGACACAGAGCCCAGTCTCTGCCCTACAGAGCCCCCCAGGCTCCAGCCCCCATCTGCTGCTCTTGTCCCGTCTTCTCAGCTGTGTGATCCTGTGCCGGGCTCTGCTGCAGATCCAGGGATGCGGGCAGCACGTGGAGCAGTGCAGGGATGTGGAAGCAGGAGATGCAGCCACATCCAAAGGAGAGCAGAGCCCGGGGCCAGCCCCTCAGAGACCCCTCAGCCCCCGGCCCACCCAGCTGGGAGCCCTCAGGGAGCAGCAGCAGGGGCCAATGTCGTGGGCAGTGCGGGCACAGCAAGGTCGTGAGTCTCGGATCCCAGGCTGATAGCCTACCGAGAATTGCAGGTAAAGTCCTTTTCTCCAAGCCCCGTGCCAGAAGGAAGAGTCAGGATGCGTCGATTTCTTTATCATAATAGTTTATTCATTTGATGTTCCAAAATATTTTCTCTTCGGCCGGCGTAGGTATCACCTACACCGCTGCCCAAGGCTATCTGCCCGCCTCCTGGGCTGTCGCTATCTCTTATACTATGTACTACGTGTTCTATGTTTACAATGTTATACCAATACCCATCACCTTTATTAAACTGTGTATTTCTACTCTAATCCAATCTAAAAGTGCCACCACCACAGCAGAAGATGGAGGACAAGAAGAAGAAGAAGAAGGACAAGGGACACACCCAAATCCCTCCATCTTGTCTCCTTGAGCCTCCTTTGTGAACCCCCAAAATCCACTTTAATAAACAAAAACAAGTTACTTAAAATCCTAATCATACACTTGTGGCTTGTAATTCCTCATATAACGTTGGCAATCGCTCCCAAGGGCTAAAATCAAGGGCACTGGCATTTTCATCACTATACCAGGGTCTCAGGACCCCCTCCTGGGGTCTCGGACTGCCCGGGACATCTAAAGGGATGTCCTGGGTTCCGACAGTGAGGAGGAGGCCCTGGACGGGGACAGTCCCTGGGCATCCTGCGATGACTGCGACACGTCCCAGGGGGAATATGAGTGGGACTTGGAGCCAGAGCAGTTCCCTGGCACAGAGCACCTAATGCAAAAGCTGTCCCTGTTGGCAGAGCACATCATCTTTGGCTCTGGGATCAAACGCTTGAGCCCCGTGTTGGAGGAGGATGAGGATCCCCAGGATCCTTGTTCCCTGCTTGGGCCTGGCTCCCCCAGCCCCATGGGCACAGAGGAAGGAGAGCACAAGGCAGAGGTACCCCAGGGAGAAAGGAACAGCTGCCCACGAGGCTCCCAGGGGCAAGAGTGCGCAGAGCAGGAGCTGTCCCACGGAGAAGTCAGCAACTGGCAGGAACACTCAGGCTGGGAGGAATACCTGGAGCAAGAGCTGCTCCAGGAACTCTCAGACTGGCAGGAGAACATGGAGCAGGAGCTGTCCGCAGGAAACCTCAACAGCTGGGAAGAGGTCTCTGACTGGGAAGAACACATTGGCCAAGCCCCTTCCCAAGAGGAAAGGTCCTTTGGCCACCACGTGTCCCGAGGGAACAGTCACGCATCCTGTGCGCTCTCCAGCTGGGAAGATGACAACAACCCAGCGCCGTTGCAGAAGGCCTGGGGAGTCAGGTACAACTCCAGCAGCTGGATGAAGTCCTTTGCCCCGCAGGAGGACGAGTGGGACGAGCTGAGTGTCCTGGAACTGCCGCCAGAAGAAGACAAGGAGCAGAAATGGAGACTTCTTGAGGCGGACAGGCTCCCGGTGCCCGTCCCTCGGGAAGCCTGGGTTGAGGAGCAGGCCCCGGAGCCGTGCAGCCCAGGCCTGCTCTGTACCTGGCCTGCCCCCCTGCCAGGACAAACCCTGGTGGAGGAGCTCTCTTCTCCCACCCAGGCCTTCCATGGGCAGCCGTGTGCCCCCAGCAAACGTCCCTCTCGCTTCAGGCGGGTGCTGCGGGCGCTGTGGGGGCTGTTCCGGTGTTCCTGCCTGGTGCCGCAGCCCGAGGAGTAGCACGGGCACGGCACCAACAGCAGCCATTGCTGCACAGCCGCCCTTCCCTGTCCAGCTGTTGCACCCATGGGAGCCTGAACAACGACATCAGGACCGGGAACACGTGCCTGTAGAAGCTGAGATGACAGAAAGATTTAAAAGATGATGACGAAGATGAAGACAACAAAGGCAATTGCAATGATGAAGACATTGAAGGTAAAGATGATGACAAAGACAATGGAGAAGATAGAAATGAAACAGGTGAAGACAATGAGAGAGAAAGAAGACAATAGAAGAGGAAGAATTGAAAGCTACATAGAAGAATAAGAGTAGTGATAGGAATAGGATTTTAGCAATCCATAGAAGAAGAGGAAAAGGAATAAGAATTCAAAAACCCATAGAAGAAGAGGAATAAGAATTTTAAAAAGCTATAGAAGAAGAATAGGAATAGGAGTAATAATTTTAGAATCCCTAGGAGAAGAAGAGTAATATTAGGTATAACGTCAATATATGTAGAAGAAACAAAGAAGTAGAATAGTGAGAATAAGGAACATAAGAAGAAGAATTTAGAATTCCATAAATGAAGATAAACTCTTATTTAAAAGCTTTTCAGCCTTAGGGCAAACTTAGCCAGCGATATGCTGTGAATTCAGCTCAGCAGTGTAATAGCTCTTAGCAGTGTAAGATCAGCTCTTAGCAGTGAATATCAGCTCTTAGCTTGCTAAGTGCCCAGGCAGACAAAGGGAGAGAGAGGAGAAGGCGGTGTGCGGTTCCGTGAAGATGTTTTTATTTCAGCATCCTCTTCGAAGTGTCGCAGTGACAGCTCTTCTACTTAACAGGGCAATATTCGGAGTTTATATAGGTTTGAGGGGTTTTGAAAAGTGAACCAATGTGAGAGTTGAGGTACAATTTGGCCTATAGTCTTACAGAGAGATAAGAGGGGTCTAAAGGCGCCAAGGGGCTTCTTTTTTGGCCACTCATCGTGACTTTGCATTTTCCTATCTCAGGCCACAGACCGCCAGGGAGGCCTCTCAGCCTCTGAGGCTGCAACAAACTCTAATAAGTAAGTCACAGTAGCAAATATTTTGTCTTTTCCAATAAAATTTGCAATGCACAAGAGCAGAGTCTCTGGGTTTCCTTTCTCCTCTCTGTGAGCCATTGATTCATTTTCCACTTCAGGGTGCTCTGTGCCTGGCCCCCATGCAAGGCCAAGCCCTCGTGGGATGTCTCTCTTTTCCCACCTCTATTTTTTTTCAAGCATGAATCAATAGAGGTAATGTAGTAGAGAAGAACACATGATCTGCAGAAAAGATCTTTGGATGGTCATGAGGGCACTATTAGAAATCAGCTCCCTCCACTAAATAGCATCAACTATACCTAAATCTTAACTAACAAATGTTTTTCTAAATTTTTTTTTTAAACTCTAGTTAGGAATGCTGTAATATTTTTTTCACGGGCTTGCCTGGTGTTTAATCTCTGTTAATATTAAGGCAGAAGCTGAAGCTCACTGGTACTTGTTTCATTGTGGTGAGTAGGTATTTGTATTGATCTTTACAAAAAACAGTCTGAGCACTTTGAGATTGCATTCCTTCAGTCTGTTCTTTTTCTTGAAAAGAACCACTGTATTTTCTCAACCTTCCATCACAGAAAAACATGGTAGTTGATCACAGCAGTCCTGGTGATCTTGAAAATAGTAATCAGCAAATTTATCGTATCTCTCTGAAAGATCTCACACACCTTTCTGGCCTTTACTGACCCAGGAAGTTTCTGTGCTGTTGAAAATATTCCAGCTTCATGCATAACACTGATAATTTATAGTCACACCACATTAAAACACACATACCTACAAATGTTTATGTCATAAGCAAAGAGAACAAGGTTTTTCAATGTATGTCATATTTGGGATATTCTGTAACGGATTCACAAAGTTAAGTTGCCTGATCCATTTTTTTCCCCTCCTTATTACAAACATCAGATTTTGAAGGAGAAATTGCAATGCCTTAAAATCTAGGAACTTCCAAAACTTAGGGAATACCTTCATATTCTGAGGTTATTCCAAGGAACTCACAAATATAAGGGCCTAAACTCACAACAGTTTTATAGTTTTATTATTGTCTTTCTCAGTTATCTCTAATTTGTGATGTGAAGAAAATTTCCCCGATTTTAGAGGAAGTGGATGTTCTTGCTGCTTTGAGACCTCATTTTTGCAGCTGAACTTTGAAATAACAAGGAGCAACTGATACAAAGAGACAATATCTCCAATCATTGCCTTCAGGATTTTGTTGCAGGTGAAGGAAAGGTTCCCTAAGTTTTAAGGAAGATAGAGAAAGCAATCGGATTTGAAAAATTACCTGTATGAGATGATCACAGTTACAGTCTGAAAGACACAGCAGTCTTAAAATGCCCTTCTGCCATTCAAGCCTCTCAGTGCTTCTGCTGACTGAGGGTGATAGATCCATACTTATTTGCATTTATATAAGAAAATAGATGTTGGCTTCCAGTAGCTTAATTACTATCTACTAATTACTAATTAATTACTAAAACCTTTATGTTTTTTTATGTCTCATAATTACAGGAAAAGGCAAATGTTCGCATATGACATAGAACATTAAATAAGACTATAATTAGATTTTTTCAGGCTGATCATATTAGCTAGAATGTTTTCTTATACACAAGGAAAACTGAACTTCAGAAAACCTTCTAGGTCAGGTTTAGTAGTTACATCATCTCAGCATAGAGACTATCTTGCTTTGTCTGCTCATTCATTTATAAGTACCAGCAAAAGGCAAACTGATCTTGCTTTTCATAAGTCGAAATTTAATATCAATATGCTAGAATTAAAGCAAACATCTTTCTGCCTAATCTTAGGCTATTCTTTGGCAGAGATGGAGAAATATAGAAAGAAATCTGAAATCTAACAAAAACCTGTGAATGAAGGGAAATTAAGTCTGCTTTCATATGACTGACAACAGAAATCATGGAAATCACACCATGAGAAAGAGATGCACAGAATTATGCATTACTATAGGAAATACACTGTGTGTTCTAGACAAAGACTTTCAATTGTATATGCTCTATAATGAGAAACATTAGGAGAGAGGCAAAATTGTAGCTTCCCGTGTATTATTATTGTCCTTTCCACTCCCTCACTGGTGAAAATGTGGCTGATACTGTAAAGTAACTTTACAGTAGTGTAAAGATTAAGGATATGAGCTGAGTCTGTAAGTAAATGGGGCTGATGCCTCCATTTCTACTCAACAGAGGACCCCAGAGAAAAATCTTGTCTCAGTTCTCTCTGATGCTCACAGGCTTCTGTCCAGCATCAGGATTTAAGGCTTTGAGCTCATCCCTAACTCAAACTCTGCCAGTGATAGTTTGTGAGCTCAGTACATGCCCAGATTCCTGATATTAAAAACAAGCCCTTGATTTCTTCTAAACTATTTATATACTCTCTGAGCAGGCAGAAAAGTTTATCCTAGCAAGGTGGACCCCTTGGCACACATGTGCTCCATGGGGCAGGAGTTCCTGAAACAAAGGATCCATTTTAGTGCAGTTTTGTAGAAAGGAACGAACAAATCTTAAACAGTTTCCTTCTGCTGCCATAAGGTGGGAGGAAATCTGCCCTAACAGGAACCTCCTGCCAATAATGTTTATACCTTTTTCTTTTTCTTCACATTAAAGCCTTATCTAAGGGCTTCACCTGAGATGGGAACCCCTGCGTAGAACTGCACAAATAGAACAGATGAACAAATCTCTCCTGCTGATAGAGACAGCAGCACAGGAACACGACTGCTGCATGTAATGAAATACACATTGGCCTGGGGTCAGGATAATCTCAGGTTTAGCTGTCACCTTCTATACACCCTGAAGATTCACTCTTGCAAAGGAAAAATCGCTTCCCCAGCTCCCTCTGACTGATTTTATAAAAATAGCAGTACCATAACATTAACTTTACGAAGAGGAAATTGGAGCACAGAAAGATTTGTTAATTTGCCTATAAAATGAGTGCATGGCACAGTAGCATAATTTTTGGAGATATTTTACAATAGCAAATAAAATAACACTAAGTGCATTTTCTGGCCCCATGGTAGGGAGCACAGAAAAGTTTAATGGTGGCTGAACTCTCTTCTCCCAGAGAACAGGGCCCAAAATGGAGCACCAGGATTTGAGGTGCAACCTCACCAGTGCCCAGCACAGGGAGATAATCCCTGCCCTGGTCCTGTGGCCACACTATTGCTGAGACAGGCTGTGATGGTTCTGGTTTCTTTTTCTCTGCTGAGGTCAGGATTAAGACATGGGAAACGTAGGTTTTTTAATTCAGACTTGGATGTTTATTGTTTCTTATCTATTTACAGACTCACAAGGTGTGAGCTCTAACTAGCAAGTTAGAGAAATAAGGTAAAATGGAGAGCTTCTAAATCTTTCCAAGGTTATTTAAGCCATCATTACCCAGTAACAGGATGACATCTCTATAATTTTTACTTCTGACCCAGTAAAGACCACCCAAGGCTTGTAATGTAGACCTTTTCCACCCAATTACAGAAACCCATGAAGAAGAAGGAAGAAGAAGGTGAAGAAGGACTTAGACAACGCCTTAAATCCCCCATATTGCTCCACAAGTACTACAACATACTAAAATCTTAATCTAAGTTTTTCACCCTGTGAGATCACACAATACTGTTCAAACTACACACCCACAACCACTGTGCTATCACTCAGTGTCAGAAGCCTGCTCCAAGGCCTCAAGTCAAATGCAGTGCTTGCTCGAGGCTCAGTACCTTACAGCTCAGAAAGCCTGCAATTTTCAGCCTCCAGGCTTCCAACAACAGGCATGGGAGCATTGGCCTTCTTGGCCATCTGAGCACAGCTCAGATCTTGTTCAGCCACTGTCACCAGCACCCCCAGGTCCTTTTCTGTCAGGAAGCTGCTCCACCCACTCAGCCCCTGGCCTGGAGTTCTGCAGGGGGTTGCTTTGACCAAAGTGCAGACTCAGCACTTGCCCTTGTTGAACCCCAGACCATTGGCTTTGGTCCCTGCAGCCTGTCCAGATCCCCTGCAGAGCCTTCCTGCCCTCTGGCAGATCCACGCTCCCACCCAGCCTGGTGTCATGTCCAGGCTGTCTAAGGGTACCTTCCTCCCCTCATCCAGAGTCACAATGAAGAGATTGAGCAGAACTGGCCCCAGAACTTTTCCCCTGAGAACAACAGCTGTGACACTCCACCAGCTGGATGTGGCTCCAGTCCCCAGTGCTCCCGGGGCCTGGCCATCCAGACAGTTTTTCACCCAGGAAAGTCTGCACCCATCCAAGCCATGCATCCAGTTTCTCCAAGAGAACATGGTTGGAAAGGCTTTGCTAAAGTCTAAGTAGACCAGATCCACAGCTTTTCCCTCACTTCACCATGTGAGGCACCCTGTCACAGAAGATCAGGGTGGCCAGCAGGACCTGCCTTTCCCAAGCCCATGCAGGGTTTGTCCTGTACCTGCAGTGTGATGGCAGTCAGGGTGATCTGATCCATGACCTTCCCTGGGAACAGCCTTTAAGATTTCCCTCTTGAAGAATGCCCAGCCTTCCTGGACTCCTTTGCCCTCCAGGAATGTCTCAGCAGGGACTCTCCCTCCCAAGGGATTCTCCCAACCAAGCTTCTATCCAGGCCAAAGGCTGCCCTCTGGAAGTCTGAGGCAGAAGTTCTGCTGGCAGCCCTCCTTATTCCTCCAGAAATCCCAAACTCTTATAATTTGTGATTGCTGTGCACCAAGAGGGCCTCTGACCATCATATCACCCACAAGTCCTTCTCTGGTTGAAAACAGCAAGTTCCACACCCTCCAGGAACCTCCCAGAATGTTTCCTCTCTGCTGAGTTGCATTTCCAGCTGATAGGTGGAGTTGTAGTTCCCCATGGGAAAAACAAAATATTTAGGAGACATCCTAAGCATGTCCTCTCCATTTTTTATCTAGTATCATGTTGTACTGCCAGACTAGGAAAATTGAATTTGAATCATAATTCTCATTTAGTCAAATTTCTTGTCTGAGGAATGTAACTGATCTTGGAAGGGGTACTTGGACATTCAAACCCCACAGTATTGCCATGAAGTCTTAGCTGGCAAAATATGAAGCTAATGAATTGATTAATGCTGTTATCAGAGTGGGCTTACCCTTAGAAAATTCAACAGATCAGGGCACTAATTTTATGTCTTCTCTGCTAAATGAGGTGTGCAAGCTGTTAAAAATTCCCCCATCACACAGAGTTTCGTATCAGCCAGAAACAGATGGGCCTGTAGAATAATCAAACACTTAAGCAGATGCTAAGAAAATTCATCAGCAGTGAACCAAAACATTGGGATAAATTGTTACCTTTTGTTTAGTTTGTCTATTGGGAGGTCTCTTAATCATCAATTGGTTGTTCCCCATACCTTTCCAAAAATACTCGAGAGGCAGACGCTCTGAATTTGTGATGTTTGCAAATTATCCGACATTTGGCAGCCTCACATTTTCACCCAGATAACATCCTTCATAATTATACTGTTCACATATGTAAATCAAGGCCCCGAGTCTGCAGATAGATCGACATGACTGGAAAGATTTAACGTGAACGTGAATGACAGCAGTAGTTCCAAACTGGCAATCCTTTTGAAATATTGATGCTGTAGATGGATGAAGCTGAACAATTCTCAAAATGAAAGCAGTGACACTGAGACAAAGGTAATTAATAGTCTCATTTATGCTCCTCTCAATCAACAACAGATCCCCTGCAAAAATTTAGAGTAGTGTTGGGACAGGGAACACACAGATTTACACTTATTTCTGTATCGTGCATCCATTTCCCAGATCTGAAAAATTTTCAGCAGATCTGGGACAATTCATTCATGGTTAACAGACAACAAGACATTTTTATGTTCAAGGTTCCTTGAAATAATTCCCTGTACCCGCTGAAGATGGTTTTCCAGCTAATCCTGGCTGCCATGGCTGGGAATTGTTTCAAGTCCGGTTGGGCAGTGGCTAGCGGACCGGCCACTACATCCTTAGTAGTTCAGAAGCCACATGAGAGCTTTTAGTGAGGCTCAACGAAGGTAAGAAGAAGGAGGCCTTGTGGCAAGATAGAGTTTATTGTCACATGCACCCCATGGTGCAGGACCTCACGCGTCCAGGAGAGAGAGAGAGGAGGTGGGCTCATTGCTTATCCAGGGCCAGGGGAAGGGGGTGGATACAAGAGGGAAAACGAATCAGGGGAATGGGGAGGGCACATAGACAGCAAATAGGAAACGAGGGGTGGGGGACTCCCAGCCTGCTCCAATCCGGGACTGAGTCCTCCGAAGTCTCTGGAATGAGGGGGAGAGGCTTCCCGGAGGGGGGCAGGCACTGGGAGGAGAGAAACAGATGATTGACAACCTATTGCAACAGAGGGGAACAAAGGGAATTTCCCAGGCGGGCGATTGTACCAGATGGGGAGAAGTACAGGGGGAACTTGGGAAAAACCATTACAGAACTTACATAATAAAAACAGGTAAAAACAAAACATGAAAATACAAAGCACACCACAACACGTGTGGGCTCCAGCAGAGACAAGGAGGAGTCAAGGCAGTGCATGGAGTCCAGGGAGCAGCCCCTTCTCCCCATGCACTCCTGGAATGGTTTGCATGGGAAGAGCTCTGCAGTGCTCATCTCATCCAAAGCCCTGCCATGAGCAGGGACATCTTTGAGCAGCTCAGGTTGTTCAGAGCCCTGTCCCAGCTGGACTGGAATGTTTCCAGGGATGAGGCATTGATCACCTCCCTGGGAACCTGTCCTGCTGGATCACCAACCTCATCATCATCAATGGTTTTTTTTTTTTTTTTTTTTTTTCTTTCCTATCTCTCCTTAGCTGAACCTCCTTTCCTTTAGATTAAAACCACCACCCTTTGTCCTATTGGGACAGGCCCTACTAAGACCTTTGACCACCCTTGCATTTCCCATGAGCTGGGTTTCCATGGCGATTGCCATGCCAGGTGACCCAGGGGTGGTGTCCCAGTGAGGGCTGCCATGGAAACAGTGCCCAGCCCTGCCCCTTTCTGTCTGCCTGAGCTGGCCTTTGGCCCTGGCAGTGGCGTTTGCTGCTGGTTCCGAGGTGCCTGAGCAGCCAGCGTGGCACAGGGCAGGTGGCCATGGCACAAGCCCCCAGCAAGAGATCCCCTCTGCCTCTGGGCACTGACACCAGCCCTGAGCAAGAGGCTGCCACAGTGGGCTCAGTGCAGTGTCCATGGCCACAGCCCCTTGCAATGGCCCAGGGCAGCTTGGCATGATGATCCAGCCTCACTCCTGGCCCAGGCCAGGCCTGCAGTGCCCTTCCCCACAGCCTGGCTGCACACAAGCACTTCCAGGGCTCTCTGCAGTTCCCTTGCCCTCACTCTTGCCTCACTCACACACCTCCCAAGAACCCAGCTGGAGCTTTGAGCTGCAAGGAGTTCAAAGCTTGTCTGTCCTTCAGCAGTTGGTCTAACTCTGCCTTCAATGAGCTGAGGATTTGTGTTTATTGCAGAACTTCCTGTGTGTCTCAAACATTCCTTGCATGGTTCTGCCTTGGTGAAGGGGAACCTCCTTGGTGGCACTTTGGGCTTGGCACACACTTGACGAGGGTGTCTGAAACGTAGGAGTTTTAGGTTGCTAAAACATGAAGAAAACCCCTCTTTTGGCTGAGTGCAGCCAGTAAGCAGGTCCCAGGTGAGAGAGGACAGAATGGATGGGGTTGGGGAATGTGGAGCAAGATTGTCCACACTGGCTCAGACCTCAGGACACAGCTTCTCAGACCAGGCCAGACCTCCTGAGGAGAGACCCTGGGTCAATATCAGTCACTGAATGTGTCAGTCATCTCTTCTCTGAAGAGAAAAATAAAGCCTTGAAAACAGGAATATGGGTTTTTTTGTAATATTTCCCAATAACAGTAGGAAAAAAAACTTCCTAGTGAACAGCACCAGACCAGAGGGAAATCAAGGCACAGCCATCGTTTGTCAGCACTTGCTTGATCCTAATGAGCCCCGTGGTGCATTTGGTGCTGAGCCCTGGAAGCTCAGGGCCTGAGAGGAGATTGCACAAACCTTGCCAGGAGTCAAAGTCAGAGGAAATACCCAAAGTGTTCCTCAGTATTCGTGGGTCCCACTGATGTCCGTGCCCAACACAGGCTCTTGATGGACTCCTTGGAGAAGAGAATTGGAGGCCAGGATTACAGAAAAACCGTTTCAGACGCTCAGTGGCAAAAAAGGTACTTAAATTACCCCTGAGTACTTTGAAGCATGAATAAACGCTACTGAGCATTATTACTAGGTAAAAATCTCAAGGGACATTAAAGCAGATTATTCAAGGCCATGATTGCACAAACCTATCAGTCAGTGTCAAAAACCCCTTCTTTTAAAATCTTTTAGTACCCTGAAGGATTAATGAGCTTCACTGAGTGTTGTTACTGACAAAGCCTCTCAAGGGACCAATTAAAGCAGAGAATTGGAGGCCAGGATTGCAGAAACCTCTCAGATACTCCAAGGAAAAAAGCAAACCCAGAGTCCTTGGAAAAACCTGCAGTCCCTGGCAGCATGAAGGAGCCCCCCACGGCCATTGCTGATCAAGGCTCCTTCCCCAGGGACTCCTTCCAGCACATCCTGGAGGCCACTGGCATGGGAGGGGGATGCTGAGGGCAGCACAAGGGGCTGACAGTGCCCAGCCTTGCTGGGGCTGTGCCAGGAGGCCCCAGGGCCTCAGGACAAGGTGTCTCCTCAGTGTCCTTGGTGGCACAGAGGCTGCTGTGGCCCAGGGCACCAAGCCTTGGCTTCTCTTTGTCCCCACCTGTCATCACCGCCTGCAGTTCTCTGCTCTGCCTGGGGCCTGGAGACACTTTCTGTGTCGTGTCCCTCAGTGGGACCCATTAAAACTTCCAGAAACTTTGGAGTTGGCTTCTGACTTGGAGTTCTGGAGAGGTTTCTTCAGCTCCCTCTCAGGGACTGATGTTCAGGGCCTCAGCACAAAGCCCTGAGAGGGTCATTAAAGTCCTTGTGCTGTGTCTGTGCTGATGAGCTGGGCTGAGCTCATCACTCAGAGGCAGCTCCTGGCAACCAAGAAGAGCTTAAAAACACATTTCTCTGGATGAGCAGCTTTTCTGCCAGCCCAGCAGGGCTGGGGCACTGCCTGCAGCCACCCCGGGCACAGCACACAGGCACACAGGGCTTCAACTCAGCCTGGGCTGGCAGCACAGAGCAGAGCTCACTCAGGGCTCACTGCAGGAGAAATCCTCCCAGGCTTGCAAACAGTCACTCTCTGGCTGGGGGAAGAGAAGCTGCAGCTCCTGCAGGGATCTTCTGAAGCTGCCACATACCACAGCTTGGATCACCTTCCAGGAGCACTGTGGGAGCTGCTGCAGGGCAGGGATGTGGCCCTAGGGCAGGGCTGGGTTTCCCTGCTGCCCCAGCCCAGGCCCAGCACAAGGCAGCTCCCTGGGGCCAGGCTCTGCTGCAGGGCTGAGCAGCCGGGGCTGCAGCCAGGGGTGCCCAGGGCTGTGGTGCAGAGCAGGGTCCTGCAGCCCAGGGCGCTGTGCTGGCCCAGGGACTCTGCTGCCTGCCAGGGACAGCTCTCAGCCGGCCCGGGGAGCTGCTGCCAGCGCTGGGGAGAAGCTGTGGGGGGAAGGAGCCACCCTGAGCAGGGCAGCTGCTGCTGCTGCTGCTGCTGCTGCTGCTGAGAGGGGCTGTGTGGGGCAGGGCTGCTCCCAGCTCCACACCAGCCTGGGCACAGCTGCGGAGGACACTTGCCAAAAGAAGGTAAGCCTGGCATTGCTGTAAAGATCAGGGGCTTTCCTGAGAGTGTTTTCAATTTCTTGCTTGCAGAAGGATGGGAGAGTTGGGGTGATGACAAAAAGATTTTTGTTTTTTATACATTATTCATATATTTGTAGCTTTTTAAACTACTATTATATAGGTATAAAATTATAATCATGAATGAGCTCTATTCAACTACTTTGAATTATTTATAAAACTGTAATCCTTTATTAATTTTAGTATCTTTCCTACTCTTTCTCTTAGATTCTAGAACCATAAGCTTCTGAATACATTCCTGAAATAATGTATAGTCTTTTTATCAGGAAGAGGACCTACAAAAGGAACATTCTGCTTTTTACCTGGAGTGTGAGCAGTCACTAAAAAAAAGTGGCACAAAGCAGCCCTTGGATGTCTTCCAAGTGGTTTACGCAGGGGAGTGTAACTGAGGCAACTGAATCTCGTACTTGCTCTTCCTGTTTAACATCCTAATTAATCAACCTTAATAAATTGTTAATATCAGGGGCTGGGTATGCCCCATCCCTTCTGGGACACCTGAAAGCTTCCAGTAATGTCTGGTTTTAATTTACTGTTTTAACACTGTATCAAGGGGGTTTTTTTCTCTTTTGTTTATAGGAAACAGGAGGATGAGAGAAGCAGAATATGAATTGTAACCACAGAATCACAGAACATTCTGA
This sequence comes from Acrocephalus arundinaceus, assembly GCA_021534815.1. NCBI lineage: Eukaryota > Metazoa > Chordata > Aves > Passeriformes > Sylviidae > Acrocephalus > Acrocephalus arundinaceus. The sequence continues at coordinate 49,073 of JAJEOU010000280.1, read as the reverse complement.
GTCAAAAGGGACAAACAGGATCACCAAAGTAATGTCTCAACATCTACAGAGACTCCAGAACTTTAACTTTGGGTGGTCAGTCTCTTTGCTGGGAGCCTCCTAAAGGGCCTTCAGCCACTGCTCAGCCCTGCACAGCCCCAGCATCACCTTGGCAGGGCCCAGCAGGGCTCTCCTGAGCTGCCTTTGCCCACCTGCAGACAGAGCCTGCCCCAGCCAGGGCCCTGCAGACAGGCAGGTTTCTGTAGGGCCGGGCCCAGGGCAGAGAGGGTGGGATGGGCTCTGTGAGCACTGGCAGGGACAAGGCTCCTGTAAGGAGGGAAATGTGCAGGCCCAGGGAGATCCTGAGGGAAGGAGAGGGGGCTGAAGAGAGCAGTGCTGGGGGCAGGAGGGCACTGTGGGTGTGTGGGAGGTGCCAGGCCCAGCTGGCTACGGGAACACTGTCCTGAGTGCCCGGCTGTCTCTGCCCTGCCCTCCAAGGCACAGCACCACCACATCTGCTCTTGTTTCTGCACTGCCCTGATCCTGTCCCTGTCATCTGGTGCTCTCAGGGAGGCTCTGGCCTTTGCCGCAGCTGAGTCAGGCACTGCCCTTGGCATTCCTGCCAGGCAGCTGTGGCCATGGCAATGGGGTGTCCAAACTTCCCTGGGACCTGTGGGGCTGTGGGCAAAGCAGTCCATGGGAAAGGGGAATGAGCTGAGCCCCCTCCCTGAGATCCCATCATGGGCACACCTGGGGATCTCTTTGCTGTGTCCTTCCCAGCTCTGAGCTGCCCTCGTGGCTGCAAATCTGTGCCAGAGCCCTTGGGAGTTCCCTGAATGTGCCACGGGGAAGTGCAGAGATGCCAGAGCTGAGGAAATGCTGCTGGGTTTGCCAAGGGAGCCGGGAGTGTCCTTGGCAGAAGGGGGTGCTGAGACCTTGCCCAGAGCCCTTTGGAGAGGATGAGACATTGAGGGATCCCTGTGCTCTGGGCAGGGTCTGGTTTATCCCAGAGTGACAGGGGAGTGTGATTGTGCTCTGATTGCAGCCAAAGCTGCAAACCCAGGGCAGTTGGGAACAAGCCCATCCAGCCCCTCACCTTCTCTGAGCCAAAGGGAATCCTTTGCCTCTCACATTTCTCAGTGGCAAACTCTGAGTGCAGCAGGAATGCTGGGGATTTTTGACCTCAGAGAACCAGGAATAATGTGTGGGCAGGAAAATAATGGCTAAAATTCCTTCCTGCTCTCCGTGTCCTTTAGATGTGGGACTGCAGAAGGAAAGAAGCCTTTCTGCATTAGGAGAGATTCCCCTGACAAATCCTGAAAATCCAGCCTTGTCCCTCTGCCACATTGCCACAAACCCAGGGCAGCAGGGCAGGGATGGCTCCTGGAGAGCCCCCACACACAGGCCTGGCTGCTCCTGGCACACTCAGACAGCACAACTGGAGCTCAGGCAGGGACCTGGGGGAAGGTTTTCCCAGAGCAGGAACAAGGGTGGGTGAGTCACAGTGGGACAGTCTGCAGGGAATGGCCCAGATTTGGCTGAAAGCAGCCTCTGCTGACTTGTCCCTGTCGTTTATCCATGAACAGGTGCCCATGGCCAGAGTGAAAAATGTCCAACAGCAGCTCCATCAGCCACTTCCTCCTGCTGGCATTGGCAGACACGCGGCAGCTGCAGCTCCTGCACTTCTGCCTCTTCCTGGGCATCTCCCTGGCTGCCCTCCTGGGCAACGGCCTCATCATCAGCGCCGTAGCCTGCGGCCACCTCCTGCACAGCCCCATGTTCTTCTTCCTGCTCAACCTGGCCCTCACCGACCTGGACTGCATCTGCACCACTGTCCCCAAAGCCATGCACAATTCCCTCTGGGACATCACAACCATCTCCTACACAGGATGTGCTGCACAGGTTTTCTTAATTTTATTTTTCCTTGGAGCAGAGCTTTCCCTGCTGACCATCATGTGCTACGACCGCTACGTGTCCATCTGCAAACCCCTGCACTACGGGACCCTCCTGGGCAGCAGAGCTTGTGCCCACATGGCAGCAGCTGCCTGGGCCAGTGCCTTTCTCAATGCTCTCATGCACACAGCCAATACATTTTCCCTGCCCCTGTGCCATGGCAATGCCCTGGGCCAGTTCTTCTGTGAAATCCCACACATCCTCAAGCTCTCCTGCTCACACTCCTACTTCCGGGAACTTGGGCTTCTTATGTTTTCCGTATGCTTAGGTCTCGGATGTTTTGTGTTCATTGTTTTCTCCTATGTGCAGATCTTCAGGGCTGTGCTGAGGATCCCCTCTGAGCAGGGACGGCACAAAGCCTTTTCCACCTGCCTCCCTTACCTGGCCGTGCTCTCCCTGTTCCTCAGCACTATGATATTTGCTTACCTGAATCCCCCCTCCTTCTCATTCCCATCCAGTGATGTGGCCCTGTCAGTTCTGTACTCAGTGGTGACTCCAGCCCTGAACCCCCTGATCTACAGCCTGAGGAACCAGGAGCTCAAGGCTGCAGTGTGGAGACTGATGACTGGATGCTTTAAAAAACATTAAATTGCTGGCCAATTTCTACAAATCACTTGTAATAAAAGCCATGTTTGATACTTCATGTTTGTTTATGTGGAGGATCTGTTTCTTTGTTTTTTATTTTTTTTATCTTCTTTACAAATAAATGTCATTGTTTGTGCCATTTCTTATTCTGTTCTCTCCACCTTCCTTGTGACCGCAGACCGTGAAAGTGAGGGCTGCGCTCTTGGTGGCTTTAAAGGAACTCAAGGATCTACTTTCCAAGTCTTCTGCATAGATCCCCCTGTTGTTACCTTCTCTGCAGCTGCAGCAGCAATGTCTGTGTGCAGAGCTGGGGGCAGATCAGTGCTGGCACAGCAGCTGTGCCCAGCAGCAGCAGCAGCAGCCCTTGGTATTGCCAGTGCTGCTGCCGTGGCCCTGCCCCGCTGCCCTGCTGGCCCTGGTGTTGCTGTAGGGCCTGAGTGCTCTCGGGGCCGGGCACAGTGCTGGGGGTGGCAGTGCCGGGGCTGCAGCAGGGACAGGCCATGGGCACTGCTGGGGCAGCGCTGACGCCTCAGGCCAGGGCCTGGGGGCTGCAGGCTCCTTGCCCAGGCTCTCTCCAGAACACTTTGCCCAGGCCAATGCTGAGCACAGAAAAGCCCCGGGAGCAGCCCCAGGCTGGCCGTGGGCAGGCTGGGGGCAAACAGCATGGCTGGGGCTCTGCAAATTCCCTGGGGGCAAATGGGATCCTACTGGGATCACAGTGGGAGAGGCTACACCCATGCTGGAGGAGACTGGGATCATACTGGATCATACTGGCAGAAACTGGGACTGCACTGAGGGTGACTGGGAGTGTCTTTGAGCAACTGGAATCAGGCTGGAAGCCACTGAGGACATGGGAGCAACTGGGATACTCTGGAAGAGACTGAAACCACAGTGGGGGTAAATGGGGGCAGCTGTGACCATGCTGGGGTCATACTGGGATCCTACTGGAACCAGACTGGGAGTGACTGGAAAGGGGCTGGTTGGGACTGGAATCATGCTGGAGGTGACTGGGAGCAACTGGGCTCACACTGGGACTGACAGGCATTCACTCAGGGCATGACTGGAATAATACTGGGAGTATCTTGAAGTGACTGGGGTCATGCTGGGAGTGACTGGAACCAAACTGGGGGTGACTGGGTCCTCCTGGGTTCATCCTGGGAGCCACTGGGATTACAATGGGTGTGAACAGATCCTGACTGGGGGTTACTGGAAGCTGCTATTGGGAGGAAAATGTGGACACATTGGGAGCAACTGGGATCAACTGGAAGGGACTGGGACCATGCTGAGGGGACTGAGACCACAACTGGGGCAACTGGAATCATACTGGGAGCAACTGGGAACACACTTCAGGCAACTGCCAGAAACTGGGATCGTGCTGGAGGCAACTGGGAGTAACTGGGAGTGACTGGGATATGCTGGGTCTGACTCAGAGCCATGAGGATCATACTGAGGGCTACTGGGGTCTAACTGGTATTTACAGGAAGAAACTGGGATCACACTGGGGGGCACTTAGTCATACTGGGAGTGATTGGCATGAGACTGGGATTATAGTGATGTGATTGGACCCTGACTGGGGGTTACTGGGGGGTACCAAACCCATGCTGAGAGCCTACTGGGGATACAGTGGGAGAAGCTGGGAATAAATAGGAATGACAGGATGTATGCTGGTGACAACTGGGATGTACTGGCAGTGACTGGGATAAAACTGAGGGGGCAACTGAACCATGCTGGGGTAACTGGGAGTGCCTGGCAATGACTATGAGAGTGTTCAGGGCAATTGGGATATACTGGGAGTGCCTGAGACCATGCAGGTGGTGACTGGGACCACACTGGGAGCCACTGGGAATGTGCTGGGGGGAACTGGGGGAACACTCTGGGGGAAACTGGGGAGAAGTGTGAGTGACTGGGGCCCTGCTGGGAGAGACTGGCATCATACTGGGAATGACTGGGACTCTACTGGGGGCAACTGGGAGAACTGGGAACACACTGGATAATAGTGGGTGCAAATGGGAACAACTGGGACTGTGCTGGGGGCAAATTTCATCATAATGGGGAATGACTGGGAGTGACTGAGCTCATACTGGGAGCAAGATGGATCCTCAAGGGAGTGAAGGGAAGTGACCAGGATCATTCTGGGAGTGACTGGGCTCATACTGGGAGTGCTGAGGAAACTGGAACCACATGGACAGAGCAAGTGGGCTCATCCTGAGAGCAGCCACTTCCAGCACCAGGACCCCCAGTTCCCTCCACACCCTGGGCTGAGTGGGGGGCTCAGCCCAGGACCCCTCGTCATCCTGGGGGAGGGGACATGGTCCCCGTGTGCAGACCCAGGAGGAGTTTAGGGGGGTGGGTGGGTCGTGGAGGGACCCCCAGCAGTCTTGGGAGGGAGAGGAGAACAGGGAGACCCCCAGGATGGGTTTGGGGGAACCAGATTGGAGCCTCCAGATACCGAATCTGATGAGGAGAATGATGACGATGGCAGCGATGTTGGACACAGCAACCACCAGGGTGAGATTCCCACTGGGATCCAGCTCTGGGAAGCACGGGATGGTGAGGAGAGGAGGGGAACCCCCATCCTGCTGCTCCACATTCCCAAATTCCCAATTCCCACATTCCACATTCCCAGCCTCACCCCAGGAGAAGATCCTGGGCTCTGGCATTCTGGGATGCTCCACCTGGCACCGGTGCTGCTCCTGCTCCTTTGGCAGTGCCTCAATCCTGGCCCAGGTGTGGAAGGTGCTGTTGCTGCTGGGAATGATCCCGGATTTCATCCCCCTTCATCCAGCTGATCCCGATGGTGCTGGGGTGGAATCCGTACGTGAGCAGGACAAGGTCAGGATCCTGTGTTCCACTTTTCCAGACACATGGACATCAGGGGGTTCTGGAATGGGATAACTGTGAGATGCATCCATGGAATTCCATGGCAGTGGGACAGGGGTGAGGTCTGCCCACGGAATTCCATGGGAATGGGATGGCAGTGAGATCCATCTACAGAATTCCCATGGGAATGGGACAGCAGTGGGATCCTCCTATGGAGGTCCCATGGGAATTCCCATGTTCCCAAATTTTGCCCTCCCAAATCCCACATTTCAAAATCCCACATTCCCAAATCCCACATTCCCATGGGAATTCTACCCTCCCCACCTTTACACTTCAGTGCCTCCCACCCATATCTGACATATTTCCAGAGACATTCCAGGGAATTTGTTCATTCCTCAGCCTTGATCTCATTTTGGTTTTGCTTCCAGCACCTCTTGGTGACCTGGGCAGCACCATCGGCCACCAGGAATGCCCTGGATCCCAGCTGGAAGGAGAGGAATTCCTGCCCGTTGGAGCTGATCCGATCAGATCCATGGATGCTCCCATGGGACAGGAGGTAACAGCCGGAAACCTCCTGCAGCGTGTGGAGACCTGGGGAGGGACTGGACCCACAGAGACCAACGGAATTGTGTCCCAGCCCCACAGAGCCCCATTCCAGCCCCACAGAGCCCCAGAGTCTGATGGAGACCAACAGATCCACATCCCGTCTCGGTTAGGAGCCCCAAGCAACGACAGGTCCTGGGCTGAGCCCCCCACTTAGAGGGGCTCTTGGGGCTTGGGCGTCCTGGGGTGAACTGGGGGACCCTCAGTGGGTCCCAGATCCCCCTGTGCCCCCTCTCCCACCTGCTTTCCCATTATTCCTCCCAAAACCTCCACTGCCCCAACTTGGTTTGGGAGTCACCCAGCCCTCACTCATCTTGTCCCAGCAGGGAGGAGGAGGAGGGACAGAGTCAGAGGAGGAGCAGAAGGAGGAGGAGCTGGAGGAGGCCCCACGTGCTTTCACAGCTGGCTCTATCTGCAGCTCCTTCAGAGATCTTGCAGATCTGAGACCATTGCCCCCATCCCGCAGGTGCCCAGGGAGGGGGAGCTCACCACAAATATCCCGGGGGTCCCTGGGTTTGAGGTTTTATGGGGTGGATGTTTGAACCTTGCAGGGCTCCAAAGCTGAGCCGCAGGTGCCCCTTGAGGGGACATCAGGGGGTCCCTGGGAGGTGTTTTTGGGGGGTCCCAGTGGCAGCAGAGCCCTGATGGGGTGCAGGGTCATGTGGGTCCTCCCACGGTGGAGGTTGGGCTTCCTGGGCTGGGCCTTTCGAGCTTTGCCGGGGCCACGTGGAGACCGCATGGGACCGGCAGGGGTGGGGGGACACCGGGTTTGGGGAGCCCCAGGAGAGCCGCGGCTTCCCTGAGCAGGACCCCCAAGAGAGGAGACCCCCAGAACCCCAGAGCGGGGACCCTGAGGTGGGGAGGCCCTGGGATTGCTGGGATCCTGTTGGGGGTGCTGGGGCTGGAGGGGCGGGATGGCCAAGAAAGGAGTTTGGGGGTCCCGGTGCCAGAAGCGGTGGCTGGAGCAGCGGGTGCTGACAGTGCCCCAAGCCCCGGGGCCGGAGGGGTCCCTGGGCTGGGGGCTGGCAGGGAGCTGCCCCTTGTTCTCCCTCTGCCTCCCGCAGAGGTGGGCTGGGCACAAGTGGGGCAGCACAGCAAACAGGGAGCCTGCCAGTCTCTTCCAGCCCTGTCTGCTCCGAGTTTGGGCCTTGGAGCTGCAGGTTGAAAAAGGCAGCTGCTTCTGGTCCCTCTGTGTGTCCCCGTGTTCAGCAGTGCTGCTCCATCAGTCTGTGCCCTGAAATGGGGAAAAGCCTCAGCCCTGCAGGGCCAGGAGCTGCTGGGCTCTGCCGGAGCAGCTCAGCCAGCAGGAAGGGAGCTGCTCCACATCGGAACCAGCAGCAAAGGACACTTCTTTTTGATGGCATGTTTTCTGATTTAGAGAAAAAAAAAAAGGAAAAAGAAAATAACCTCTATAAAACGTGGAAGATAGAAACAAAACCCAAGTGTGAAGTGGAAAATCTTCTGTAAGTTTGAATTTAGAGGTAACTGATCTGTTGAAACAGAGAACTCAGTTATTTAATTTATAAATGTGCTAATGGCATTGATGCATCTTACTGACCTCAGCAGCCTTTTCAAAAAGATTTTGGGGTTTCTTTCCAATATTTTTATTTTAAATTGTGGTGAAATTGGTGTGAAACAAGAGGAAATTGCTTTTTTCCCTGCCAGCTCCAAGCAGGACTTGGAATCTAAACTCTGTCACATCCCAAATCCTTTAGAAGATGCCCTTCCTTCTCTCCCTGTGATTGAGCTGCACATTCCCTCTGAAACTGTCAGGAGATTCTTAAACATGCAAAATCCAACTTACAGCTTTTTGCTCTAGTTTGGAGGTGCAGAAGGGCAATTTTCTGTCCATCAACTCTAGACTGCACTGCCTCAGGAATAAAGCCCACTCACCAGGTTTTGCCCACTGGTGGCACTTCTAGAGGAGGAAGAAAGTGCAATTGCACAATTCCAGCCAAAAAGGAAGGAAGAGTGGGACAGACAAAACATCCTGTGGAAATCCAGGCATTCAGCTGGGCCTGTGGAGTGCTTGGGTTCTTGCCAATTGGATGTATTTCCCTAACTGCAATTTCTTGCCCTGCAGGAGAGTCTCACTCACCTGAAAAATCAGAAAGCTCAGGCGCTGTGCTCGGAATGGGCTCGTCTGATGCAAAGCTGCCAGAGCAATGTGAGGGCAGAGCGAGCCCAGCCGTGCCCAGGGCTGAGCCCAGAAGAGCCCTGGCAGAGCCCAGAGCAGCCTCAGCACCCGCAGAGCCCAGCTGCAAGGAGAGAAACCAGAAACTGCCCGTGAGCTGAAGGTTCCTGTCCCCTTGTCCCAGCCACCCGCGGTGGCCAGGCCATGCTGGCCGTGCTGAGAGCTGGGCCCAAAGCTGCCCATCACTTCTGCCCTTGGGAGCAGAGTAGGAGGGCAGGACATGTGCCCAGCCTGCAGCCAGCCACGGCAGATCCAGCCCCTCAGCATTGGCCCAGAGCCTAAAAGCAGCAGGACAGTCCAATGAAGAATTTGTTGCATCTGCCCCAGCAAAGGGGGGAACCTTTGGTGCCCCTCCAGGCCGTGCCATGCCCAGATCTGGGAGCATCCCCCTGGCTGTGGACTCACCTCCAAATTGGGCGTGGAGCGTGTCTTTGTGGAAGGTGCCAGATCGAAGTCAATCATCTTCAGCTGGCCAGGTGGAGGGAGAGATTGTTGTCCTTGAGGTTGTCCTTGATGTCTCCAGCAGCAGCCCCACCTGGTGCAGCTTCTCCAGGGGCTCCTTCTCATCTCCTGGGGGCCAGACCAGGCTGTCAGTGCTCTGCCCAGGGCCCCAGCCAGCAATGAACCAGACAAACAAAAAAAAAAAAACCTGGTGGCTACCAGTGCTTGCTACACCAGGTCTCCAGATCAGCTCCAGCCCAAGAGCTGTGTGTTCCCTTCTGATGACCCCTGCTCAGAGCTACAGGCAGGACAAAAACCAGTCTGGTTTGCTTTGCCACTGATTGCCAAGAGATGTGTGGAGCTGTTACCTGCCGGGCCTCTGGATCCAACTGTGCACGTGGATCTCTCCCATCCTCCAGGGCAGATGAACACCCATCATGGAAAAGGTCTTTCAAGGATGGCATATCCAAGGGTTGCATGGACAAACATCTCTTGATAATATCTTGGCACTCTGAAGAGAGAAACCAGAAATCACCAGTCAGTTGAAGAAGTTGTCCCCTGTTCCCGTGCCCAGGCCATGCTGGGTGTGCCCAGAGCTGTGCCCAAATTTCCCCATGGATTCCCTGCTTGGAGGAGAGTAGGAGGGCAAGACATATGCCACCTCCTCAGCAGCTGCCAGAGCAGGATGCTCAGGAGCCCGCTGCTGTCTCCCAGCACTGGCATTCCCCCCATACCCAGAGATGAGGATCCACCTTGGGAGAGCCATCGTGGGAACATGATCCACCCCCGGATGATCTCCTGGCCCCGTCCTTAATGGGTGCTTCCACATGACCAGCTGCTACAGAAGGAGGCCCAGGGACCACATCAACTGCCTCGCTGTGGTAGCATTGGTGGTGGATCCACTCTGGCAGGCTGTAGGACAGGTTTCCTATGGAACACAGACAGAGTTCATCAGGGGGATGCTGCTGCTCCCAGAGCCTGGCCCCAGCATCTCTGGGCATGTGGGGGCTGCCCCAGTGGCACGTGGAGTGACCCGCTGCCCTCTGCCAGCACCTGGCACTTGTTGGGTTGGAACTAACTCAGGGTTGGAAAAGAAGCCACTGGTGCTGGAAGAGGGCAGCAGAAGCCCTGGCAAGGCCCAACCATGACACACAAAAGAAAAACCCACCCAGTGGTGGAGAAAACCCACTCTCCTACCTGCCTGCATGGCCTCCAAAAATGTTAATGAGCCAAGGCAAACACGGGGAGTGGAGTAGTCCAAGCTCTTCCTTGCCTGCACACCAAACCCTCCAGGGCGTGGAGTCAGATCCCTCTCTTTGCTATCCCCATGGAGGTTTCTGTTGGGCTGGCTGCCCCAGCTTCAGCCCCAGCCCAGGGCAGAGGGGGTCTTGAAGGCTGTTGGCAGGGCTGGGAACTGGGCCCCCTCACACCCGCATGCAAATCAGCTTGGCTCAAGCATTAATCCCATCCCAGCAGCAACAGGGGGAAGCCCCAGTGCTACACCCAGGCTGGGCTGTGCAATGCCCAGGAGCATCCCCTGGGAGGGCTCACCTACAAATTGGGTGTAGACTGTGTGGGAGGAAGGTGCCACAGCCAAAGTCGATCAGTTTGGCCTGCCCAGGGGCCAGGTTGAGCAGGATATTCTCTGGTTTGATGTCCCTGTGCAGGACCCCGCAGCTGGTGCTGCACAGCCTCCAGCACCTGGAGGAACAGCTCCTGCTCCTCCTCCTCCGGCCGGAACCTCCGCTCCACCAGGAAACCTGAGAGGTCCTGGCATCACTCTGAACACTCCAGAACCAACAAGAAACTGTTGGGGAGCTCAGCCCACTCCACGAGCAGAATGACACCAGCACACCCAGTGGACACCTTGTCCAGCAGCACGATCTCCAGTGGTGCACTGGTGCCCTTGGGCTGAAGAGGACAACGATGCTGTCAGTGGGGCTGAGGCCATGCCAGGGGTCAGGAACCCTCACCCAGCCCAGGATGCTCTGCAACCTCCGATGGCCCCACTCCCACTCTCCCTGCAGGGCTCCTGGCTGCTCCCATCCTCCAGGGCCTCAGCTCCTTGCTGCCTGTCACACCCCGGCGTCTCCTGCTGGTGGGGAGAGCCCCGCTCACTCACCAGGTCGCCCCAGTGCCAGATGCGATCCCGCAGCACCTTTTCATGGCCACCTGCGAGCAAGGGGAGCAGCGGGCTGAGCTCACTGCCCAACCCCCAGGCACAGGCCGCCTCCTCCTTCACCTCTGGTCCCGCCGCTCACCAGGGCACCGTCCGAGAGCCGTGTCCCCGTGCAGACGCTGCTGAAGCTGCGGTGCCCCAGCAGCAAACTCACTCGGTATCACTCCTGCAGGCCCTCCTGTGCCTTCCCTGCTGGCGAGACATGGCGGTCAGCGCTCGGCCTGAGGTCAGGAACGGCCCCAGCTGCCCCCCGACTGCCCCCCGACTGCCCCAGGCTGGGCATTCACAGGTGTTCGCTCCTTGGAACAGGACAGCGGTGGCTCGGGGACGGAGGCTGCGCTGCCAAGCGGAGGAGCTCGGGCCGGGGAAGCCGCAGCGGAGACGGCGGGAGCGGCCACGCCGCGTGTGTCCTCCGTGGGCCTCGGGAGGAGCTGGTGCCAGGCTCGGGACAGGCGCAGCCAAAGGGCGGCAATGCCACCCCAGCCCCAGGCACTGATGCCCGCCCAGCAGCGCCACAGCCAGGACGGTGAGAGCCGGGCGGAGGCGAGACCGCGGCGGGACGCCCGGGGGCAGGGATGGGACAGCCCCGCCTGGGGCTGTGCCAGGGGCATAGCCCAGCCTGGCACAGGGGGAGAGGGAGACTGGGAGAGGAGAGAGACAGCAGGAAATGGAGACCAGGAAAGGATGTGGGACTGTGGGAGAGGGAGAGGAGAAGCAAGAGAGAGTAGATAAAGTCGCTTATTTTGCTGCTGCCGCCGCTGCTGCCACTGCAGCTGAAATGCCGGGGGCTGTTTGCCCGTGTGTCCGTGTGTCCATGTGTCCGTGTGTCCGTTCCCCCCGTCTCCCACAGCCGATCCCCGCACTCCCTGGGGGCAGCCCCTGAGTGTGTCCTAACACGAGAACTTTGCTGTGTTGAGCCAAGACCCAGAGTCTTAATTCCTGCACTGTGGCACAGGAATCCCCTCGGTTGCTGCTGTGCATTGTCCCTGCTAAAGCTCAGACACTGTCAGGGCACATTCCCTGTCTGTAGGATTTGTACCCGACCCCAGCACTGCACTTATGGCTCCAGCATTGCTTTCCAAAAAAACGGCGGAAGGCAAACTGTGTTTAGCTCATCGTATTTCAGAGTGTCTAAAACTTGCCAAGTCATGGATATTAGAGGTGAGATCAGTTTGGAATTAATGGGATGGAAAAGTAGTGCAAGATGGAAAAGGGAGGATAGAAATAAATGGAGAAAAACATCTTGGTTTGTTTCTTTCCATTTTCATTTTGTTTTTTAAAAGCTGTTTCAGTTTTCCCAGAATGTTCTCCACAGTCCTGTCTGCTCTTTTCAAGAACCTTTCCTAGAAAATAAGGTGCAGCTTCTGTCACAAAATGTGCCATCAAGTGCAGCTTCTCTTGGCTTTCCACACTGTGTGTGTAGCATGACTCTTGCATCAAAGCAGGACAGATATTTGAAGAACTTTACAATTTGTTCTTTCTTTTCCTGTTGGGTTGGGAAGCTGTGCCATTGGTCAGGTTTTCATTGTAACTGTTTTACTCTAAGAAAACATGATGGGGTACCAGGATTTGTTAGGGAATACAGGCCTGGCCGAATGCAGAGAAAGATTCTCCAGAGGCTGCAGCCAGAAGTGGAGAGTTGTGTGATAATCATTCCAACATCTCCGTGGACACCTGGAAAATGATCTAGAACATGAAAATGGGCTGAAAGAGGGAGTTTGTTTCTGTGTTCAGTTTAGATGATTCTACATCTCATGCATTGATCTAAATCAAGAGTACAATCAGTTCATGATAAGCACCAGAATGAGCTGAACTTCTCCGAGGAGATGACTGAAAGAATCTGAAAAGGAGAAATACAGGCAATGACTTGGTGAACTTTGTCTGTAAGAAAGGTCATTTTTTCTAATAATTTCTTATCCATTCCCTCTGCTGTTGTCTTTCTGAAAATGCCATTTTCATCCCAGATGCCTCATGAAATGAGAAGCTCAAGCTTGTGGAACAGCCTGAAAGATGCCCTGCTCCTCTGCAGGGACACTCAGGCTGAAACAGGACCCTGAGCTCTCTCTGGGGAAGCCTCCTCCAAGCTGGAATTTGTGCCATTCTGGGAGAGGAGGAGGAGGGGGAGAACGATGGGTGCTGTGTGGCAGGAGCAGGAGGTTTGGGCCACAGGACATTCCGCCTGCGCTGCTGCCCCACAATCGGCGGCCGTGCCCGGGGCTCTGGGCCTGGCCCCGCGTGCGCTGAGCTCCCGACACTGCGGGACCTCCCCGGGCTGGGCTCAGGTTCCTGCTGGGACTGGGCAGCAGGCTGGGCTGCAACAGGAACAGCAGCAGCTGGAAATACCTCTGGGCATCTCCACTTTCTGCTGCTGCTCACAAGAAACAATGAAGCAAGTTGAGAAGTTCTGGTTTCTCTTTATCCTGCTGAATTTTTTTTTCATTTTATTTGACACTGCAGAGGCAATTTGTGCGATGGCCTCTTTCAGTTGATTCTATTTCAGCAGCTCCAGCAACAGGGCTGAGTTTGAGTGCTGCAAAGGTGGCCTGTGTGGCTTTAATTCTCCTCAACTTTGTGCTCAGGTACTTGTGAATATTGGGAGATCTGCTACTCATGATGCCAGGGATTTCTGTCACAAAAGCACTCTTGGTAGCACTGATGAATAAAGGCAATTGGAGTTTTATGGATAAAATTCAAGTAGAAATCAGAGGAGGGGCAAGAGCAGCCATGATCTACAATTCTCAAGGCAGAGGCACCAGCAGCCTCCTGCTGTCACCTCAGGGTGAGTAAAACAGTGCTGGAAACAGCGCTGGAACCTGATCCTTTCTTTCCCTGATGGTTGGGTCAGGACAGCACAGCCGGGCCCTGAGGAATCAGGGCTGTTTGTGGATGATTGTTGCTCTACTCCAGAATTCAGCTGGAAAACTCCTTTGGAAGCTGAAGCAGGAGCAGGTGGGAAGGGGCCGGCGCTGCTGCTGCTCCTGCCCCGGCTGGGCCGGGCCGGTGCCCACTGCGCTGCGGCTGCTGCTGCTGCCAGAGCCGGGTGGGACTCGGGGACAGGGAATGGACACGGGGGGACAGCAAAGGCCTGGGGGGCTGCAGGGATGTTCATGCTCGGGCCAGCGCCAGCACAGAGCTTCAGCTGCAATTAACCCAGAGGGAAACGCTGGGGAAAGGCTCCATTTCAGCCTTTCTTTACTCATGGTTGTGAAGGGACCGAAAGAAAAGGAGAACAAGCAGGGCCTGACACCTTCTGCCTTGGGAGGAGCCCCACGCCTGGGGCTCTGAGGGGCCGTGAGGGGCTGTGAGGGGTTGTGAGGTAACATGAAGGGATGTGAGGGGCTCTGAGGGGCTGTGAGGGGATGTGAGGGACTGTGAGGGACTGTGAGGGGCTGTGAGAGGATGTGAGGGCCTATGAGGGGCTCTGAGGGGATGTAAGGGGTCATGAGCTGTGAGGGACCATGAGGGAGTTGTGGGGGTTGTGAGGGAAAGTGAGGTGCCATGAAGGGCTGTGAGAGGTCAAAAGGAGCCGTGAGGGCTGTGAGATGCCCAGAGAAGCTGAGGGGAAATAAAGGGCCATGAAGGGCAGTGAGAAGCCATGAGATGTTCTATGGGGCTGTGAAGGGCAGTGAGGGGCCATGAGGAGCCTCAGCCCTGGCAGGAGGGGTGTCCAACCATGTCCCCAGGGCAGGACAGCCGTGAGGGGCCATGAATGCAGACGTGACAGCAGAGTGGGCTTGGGGCATCTCTGGGAGGGGATGAGACCTATCCCCAGCTCCAAACCACACCAAACTCACCACTAACAGGATTTTCCATCTTTAGAATCTACTGGCAACTTGGAGTCCACTGTAAAGTTTCATCCTGGTGGAAAAAGCAAGGGAATTTTCCCAGTGAGTGACATCCAGCCATTGTTAAGAATGTCTAAGATTTAAAAGTCTTACCGATGACTAGTAATACTAATAAATAATAACAAAAATAACAAGAAATAAACTCCTAAATCCAACATCCAGCACCACACCAGAATGACAAACCTCATTTTTCTTTACTATCACAAGGTTCATGAAAACAAATCCTATGAACTTTCTCCACCTCACATCATCCCCACCAGATCAATGAGGCCATTTGCAGGGTTTAATACAAGTTACAGCTGAGGGCTGGAGGGAAGAATGGGGAGACACTACCAATTTCCACATCAAACCCAGCAGGCCAACTCCAAAGTGGAGAGAATAAAATGGAAGGGGGGCAGGGACTGGTCAGATGTTCCTCTAAAGGATCACAAAATCACCTCCAAGTGAAGAGGAGGGGAAAATAAATCCTGATTTGGCCATCCCGAGTCTCTGCAGGAGCAGAACTGGGAGAAGTGTGCAGTGGTGGTGTCACTTCTGAGGACGCCTGCCCTTCTCCCAGCCCTCTTGTGGCTCCTGGGGGAGCTCGGAGTGCTGCACCCCTGTGGGCAGAGGGGCAGAGAGCCGGGCTGCTCCACAGGCTGTGGACATCCTTGAAATAATAAAGCAACAGAAACTTCTTTCCAGGGAGTGAGCAGCTTAGGCTCAGAAACGTTTTTTTTTTTTTTTGTAATAATAGATTAGTACTAAACAAATAAATGAAATAGTTTTCATTTGTAATTCAGATGTGTTTTTCATCCTTTTCCAAAGTTCTGGTCCCTTCCTCCAGGGTAATTTCCTTCTAATAGTTAAAAGGGAGATAAGCACACCAGAAAAGGCAACAGCTCGTTTTTCAAAGGGAAGCAGCCACAACTCCAGGAAACCTGAACTGCCCCCAGGCACGTGTGTGCATTTGAAGGGTGAGTGGGTGTTGGGACAGAGATCTTGAACAACTTCTAAGGCTGTGAGAAACCCACAAGTGGCAAAGTATCATTGTGGGTCAACTCCTACTGAAATTCCATTCCCTCACATCCTCAAAAGGGGCAGGCAGGGCTGGGCTCTGGCAGGGTTCAGTTTGGAGTGCCTTGTGCTCCCTGGCAGGTAAGTGATCACATGAACTCTTGTACTGATTGATTGAGGTATGGCTGCTGAAGGAGGAGGGGGAATCTCAGGAGACAGGAAAGTCTCTTCTTCTCCTTTCTCCCTGCAGAGCAGCCTCTTCAAAGAGAAATGTCTGTGCTGGGCTTACATGGGACCCCTTCCCTCAGCCCAGGGTCTGACCCACTGTGTGGTCTGTAGGAGCCAAACCCAGAGGGGTCCCAATATCAGACTTGCCTTTCCCTGCCTACCTCCCCCTTACCTCACCTTGCAGACCCATCCCTTGCCTTGCCTATCCCTTCCTCCCCTGCCTTTCCTTGCCTTGCCTTGCCTACCTCTCACTTCTCTTCCCTTGCAGACCCATCCCTTACTTTACCCCTACTGATTCCCTTGTGTTGCCTACCCCCTTCTCTCCTTGCCTGGACTACCCATCCCTGGCCTGGCCTTGCCTTCCTCTCCCTTGCCTTGCCTGGCATAACCCTGCCGTGTTGTTCCTTGTACACACCTCCCTTGCCTTGCCTTGCCTTGCCTTTGCCTGGCCCTGCCTGCCCCTCGCTTACCTTTCCTTGCACTGCCTTCCTCTCCCTTGCCTTGCCTTCCCCTCCCTTGCCATGCCTTGCCTTGCCTGCCCCTCACTCCTACCCATGGGTAACTTTTCGTGGCCTTGTTCCTGGCGTTCCTGGTGGGATTGATGAGTTAGGATGGTGAACCAGCTGATGGGCTGTGTCCTGCTGCCAGATTTATCTCTGTTGTTGCTAAACTGCCTTTTTCCCTTGCTTGCCATCTAAGACATCTCCTTTTTCAGGGATGTGCCTTTCTCATTCAGACTGTACAGATTCTAGGGAATGTTCGGCCTCAAAGTAATGTCTCTCCATTTGATTCAGTTTTCATTTACAAGTAACCTGGGAACAAGACTCAGCTGTAGTCTTTTCTATCAGGTGATTTAGCTGTGCACATTGATCTCCATGCCACTCTTTTCTTCTTTGAGCTACCTTGTCCTTGAGGAAGTGTGGCTGGTTATGGAATACATGGGCAGAGGCACTTTAGAGGATGTTGTGGCTGAAGCAGAGATGGCAGCTGTCAGTTGGGCAGTGAGTGATCTCTCTGGTGCTTCCCATGCCATGGACAGGCTGGTCCAGGTAAACAGGTGGTAAGAACAAAAACCCTAATCTGCCTTCACTTAGAATGATGCTACTATAATGGTGTTGGAGCAGCAGCTCTTGCTATTGGCCACACCATGTTCTGTTATATTCACCTTTCCCAAGGACAGTAAATCTCATGGAGCCATTTTCTGGTGCCACAGCCCCTGTGGAAGGACACCGGCCAAGGGCAGGACAGGAGCACTGGGCTGGGAAGGGCCCCTGTGCCGTGGTGCCCACAGCAGCCTTGGGGCTCTGTGCCCCATGGCCTCCCTGCTGGGCAGCCTCTGCCAGCTCCTGCACAGCCCAGGGCACCTGTGGGCCTGCACAGACAGCCCTGCCCCGGGCTCTGCCGGGCTCTGGGCCAGCAGAGAGGCCGCGCAGGGCTGGCCATGGCCGGCAACAGGCCCTGAGCCCCGCAGGAGGATGGAGCTGGGCCAAAGTGCCCCGCAAACCTGGGCTGAGCAGCCAGGGCTGGCAAGGGCTGGGGACAGAGGCTGGCACTGACAAATGTCCTGGGCCCCCTCCCTGCTCTGGCCATGCCACCAAGGGCACAGAGCAGCCTCCCCTCTGAGCCCCTTGCCTGTTTTCAATGCCTTCCCCAGGCGCTGGCCCTGCCCTACGAGGCCTGGGCTGAGTCCTGCCCCTGCACGCTCACCCAGGCTGAGATGGACCTGATGCTTTCTCTGCCAGGCTCTCTCAGCCCAGCCCAGCTCCTCCAAGCTCTGCCAGCTGCCCTGAGCTCTGGGCAGCACCAAGGGCCTCTCTCCAGCACAGCCCAGCTGCCTCTGGCCCCACAGCTCTGCTCAGGCCAGGCTGCTCTGGGCAGGGGCCCCACGGCCTCAGCCCTGGCAAGGGCACAGCAGCAGCTGCAGCTAAGACAGGACTCAGCCCCAGCCATGGGGAAGGGGCTGGGCCAAGGGAAAAGGAGGCTCCCTGTGTGCCCTGCTCCCCTCTGGCTGAGGTGCTGAGAGCTCTGCAGCCCCTGCTGCCATCCCATCTGCCCAGGCCAGCACAACAGCCGCGGCCATGGGGCCCTCCAGAGCTGCTCCTGCTCCAGGCCCAGGGCCCGTGCCAAAGCTGGGGCAGCCAGAAAGCTGTGCCCATTTCTGTTCATTCCTGCTGGTATGAAGATGGATCCTCAGCCACTTGGAAGTTGCTGATGAATTTTACTCCTGAGTAGGCCTGGTTTTTTTGAGCTCTTCCATTCAGGAATTCAGTGACAAAGACACAAAAATATTTGTTCAAAACACTGAACAAGAAAAGCCCTGGGAATAATTTCAATTTTTCTATGGTTAAATCGACAGGTTTAGAACTGTATTTCAAGTGAATATACTATATGGAAAACAATAGAAAGAGAACTGTTTGTCCTGTTTTCTTTTCCTGTTTCTAGATGCTATCAGCAATATCCAATTGATATTGATCTCTAGCACCTTCTAATGCAGTCTTAACAGGTATGAAAATCAGACCCTTCATGGATAACAATCAGACTTTGTCCCCACTCCCTCCCCACCATTTCCCTCATCCACCCCCAGCATTTCAAGGATGAGGAATGGTTGTTGCCAGCAGGAGCAGGGCACTGATTCTTCCCCTGTGCTCAGCAGTGCTTGGGCAGCATCTTGAGTGCTGTGTCCAGTTCTGGGTCCCCCAATTTAGGAAGGACATGGAGGGGCTGGAGTGTGTCCACACAAGGCCGGTGAGGGGTCTGGAACACAAGTCCTTTAAAGAGTGGCTGAGGGAGCTGTGGTGTTTTATCTTGGAGAAGACGAGGCTCAGAAGGAGACCTCATCACTCTCTACAACTCCAGACAGGAGGGTGCAGCCAGGTGAGGGTTGGGCTATTTTCCCAAGAAACAGTGACAGGACATGACAACACAAACTAAGCTGCACCAGGGAATGTTTAGGTTAGACATTAGGAAATATTCATCACAGAAAGGATGGTTGGGCATTGCAATGGGCTGCCTAGAGAGGTTGGTGAGTCACTGGAGTGTTTAAGGAAAGACTGGATGTGGCACTCAATGCCATTTCTGGTGACAAGGTGTGTTGCCGGTCCCAGGTTGCACTTGATGCTCTCCAAGGTCTTTTCCAGCCTGTGGAATTTCTGATGATGGTGACACTGCAGGGCCCTGGGGAAGCAAGGGGCCATTGTGACACTGTGGGCTGAATGGAAGCAAGGAGTCCATGCTGACAGTCTAGGGCCTGGTGGAACCATAGAGGCCACGGTGACCCTGTGGGGCCTTGTTGAACCAAGGCCATTGTGCCACTGCGGAACCAAGGAGAGCCTTGGGAGACCCTGGGCCCAATGGAATCCAGGGCATTGTTCCATTGAAAGGGTCTTGGAACTGAGGGGAAAAATTCTGACACTGGGGTGCCCCACGGAACCAAGGGTCCCTGGTGACACTGCAGGATCTTGTGTGACCAGGGCTCCATTGTGACCCTGCAGCACCAAGGAATTCCTGGTGGGCCTCTGAAGCCTGATGGAACCAAGAGGCCCCTGTGACACTGCAGAGCCTTGTGGAACCCTGCAGATCATTGGGACAGAGCAAGATCTTGTGTCATGTCTTGCACGGAAGGAAAAAAGGGTGGGAAAGAAGAAGAAATGTAGACCAGGGAACTGTGAAGAAACCAAGGTGAAGCAAAGGAAATAGTAAGGGCAGTTTGGGGGTGGCTGCCAGGCAGCCCTGGCTCTGAGCAACAACTTCTGCAGTGGCACAGGAAATTCCCAGCTAATGGGAACAAACTTTCTGTGTCACTTCAGAGGCCACCACAAACCTGAGGGGTTTCCCTGCTGTCCCCCAGCCCTTGCTGGCCCCAGGGGCTGATGGCATTTGTGCTGCCTCAGCTTCATCTCCC
>JAJEOU010000280.1:0-29324 GCA_021534815.1 Acrocephalus arundinaceus | reverse complement strand
GGGATTTTGTAATTGGGTAAGAAAATCCTCATTGTTGACCATGGGTGGTTTGTTATTGGGTAAAAAGTAAAAAAATGTAGGTGTCATTTCTAATTGGACAGTTTGTTCTTAAAAGACCTAGGAAAGAGAGACAGAACCATTTTCCACTCTGTTAGCTAGAACTTACAATTTGTGAGACTTTGCTATTGATGAGAATTACAAACATCTGAGTTAAAACATGAACACCGTCTCCTGAGCAACCAACAAGTGCTGTGCTGGGAGCTGTGCCAGGGAGAGCCTGAGGCACCAAAGGCACCTTGGCAGCAGCAGCTGCTCCCAGGCCATGGCCGCAAGCTTCCCTTGGCAGCCCGGCCTGGTGGCCAGCACTGCAGAGCTGCTGCTGCTGCTTCAGGGCTCCTTTCTGCCTGGGCTCTGCCCAGCCCACAGAGTGTGACCTCAGCCCTGAGCCTGGCACAGCCGCTGCGCCTGAGCCCTGCAAAGCCTCAAGGTCACCTGGGCCAGCCTGGCTCTGTCAGCCCCTGGGGAAGGCAGGGCCAGCAAAGGCCAGAGAAGGGGCTGCCTTTGCCTGCTGCATGTGGGCTCCAGCAGAGACAAGGAGGAGTCAAGGCAGTGCATGGAGTCCAGGGAGCAGCCCCTTCTCCCCATGCAATCCTGGAATGGTTTGCATGGGAAGAGCTCTGCAGGGCTCATCTCATCCAAAGCCCTGCCATGAGCAGGGACATCTTTGAGCAGCTCAGGTTGTTCAGAGCCCTGTCCCAGCTGGACTGGAATGTTTCCAGGGATGGGGCATTGACCACCTCCCTGGGAACCTGTCCTGCTGGATCACCAATCTCACCATCAAATATTACTTCCTTATCTCTCCTTATCTGAACCTCCCTTCCTTTAGTTCCAAACCACCACCCTGGATCCTATTGGGACAGGCCCTACTAAAACCTTTGCCCACGCATGCATTTTCCATGAGCCGGGTTTCCATGGCAATTGCCATGCCAGGTGTCCCAGTGAGGGCTGCCATGGAAACAGTGTGAAATGTGGGGTTGTGTTTCGTGTCAGGTAGAAAAAGATAGTCTTTGTAGTTATGGTTATGAAATGTGTGGAAAAGGCCATAGGGTTAATCATAAAAACATCTGTTTAATGAACAAAACGGAAAAAGCATGGAAAGGGGCTTTTGAAGTAAATATTTTGCTTGCTTATAAGTGAATCATGTGAGCCTATAAGGTTTTTAATAGAAGGTTTGAACTATAGCTTTAGCATATATATATAGAAAGGATTGTAATTGTTAAAAATAACAAGGGCAGGAGATCGTTTTTACTCCTTTAATTGCCTTTATTAAAGATTGGGGAAGCTCGGGGGGGGTCGCACGCCGCCTCCGTTGCTCCCTGTGGACGCCTGAGGACACCACCGAGGAGGAGGTCCACGTCGTTCCTGCTGCTGTGCTGCAGGGCCGGGAGTTCGCCCTCACGGGGGTTCCCAGGAACTCGATGAACTTGGGCTCGCTCTAGGGGTGCTTCTCTTGTCAACTGCTTTCTAAGTCACGGCGACCTTTTGGTGGAGCTGAGCATGCTGGGTGTCTTTTCTCATTGGTCGGGTTCATTTGCATATGGGCGGTGTCTTGAGATCTTGACAGACAGGCTGGCAGGGAGCAACAGAGGCCTGACGCGGAAAGGGAAGGGAGGGACTTGGGAAGGAGGGCATACAACTTGGGTATCAGGGAAAATGGGGTACAGCAAGGGTACAGACAACAAAGCAAGTGCTTAACATGGGTTTACACAGTACAATAACAATAACTGAGTGGCCTAACAGCGTTGTGTGAGTTTGGTTCTGTTCCTTTCACTATGAAAAAGAACCGTCCATTTTTCCAGGTGACCATGGCCAAAATTGAAACTCCCTCTGAAAATTTCCTTATATGCAAGGGTTTTCACAGACCAAAGCTGCCAGGACAGAGAGCTCTGGCTGGCCTTGGCCTCTGGTAGTCACTTTGGATCTCAAGGAAGCCCTGACGAAAGGATTTGAACACGTTTCATTACTGGAACATCAATGATTCTCTCATCCTCTGAAAAGCTCTTCTGATCATATGTGTCTTTCTTTCATGTGTTAGAGATGAAATGACCTTCCATTGGTTCACAGCGTGCCAACCTCTGAACCAACACTCTCTGACTTCCTAGGGCGGATCAAACCACGACACCCTTGCTTCTAATGGGCCCCACAGTGTCACAATTTTCCTTCCCTGCTTCCATGAG
This sequence comes from Acrocephalus arundinaceus, assembly GCA_021534815.1. Lineage (NCBI taxonomy): Eukaryota > Metazoa > Chordata > Aves > Passeriformes > Sylviidae > Acrocephalus > Acrocephalus arundinaceus. The sequence goes on along the minus strand of JAJEOU010000280.1, from coordinate 27,087 downwards.
GCCTTGCCATGTCACAGTGGTCTCCTTGGCACCACAGTATCACAATGGACTCCTGGTTCAGTGAGGCCCTGCAGTGTCACAGTGGTCTCCTTGGTTCCACAAGGGCCTGCAGAGCTCTTTGGTTCAATAAGACCTTGAAGTGCCACAATGTCCTTCAGTATTCCATGAAACCCTGCAATGTCCCAATGGACCTTTGGTTACATGGGGTCCTGAGCTGTTCCATGAATCTTCAGTTCAGGGGGCTCTGTAGTTTCACAATGGTCTCCTTGGTTCAATGGTTCCACACAGTGCCACAATGGCCTCTTGGCTCCATTGAGCCCCAAAGTGTCACTATGGACCCCTTGGCTCCACAAGGCCCTGAAATGCCACAATGGCTCTTTGCTTTCTCAGGGCCTCAAGGTGTACAAATGGCCTGCAGGGTTTCATGAGGCCCTGCTGTGTCACAATGGACCTTTGGTTCCATCATGCCCCATAGTGCCACAATGGTCTCCTTGGTTCCACAGCATCAGAATAGACCCTTCATCCCATGGAGACCCACCGTGTTCATTGTAGCCCCCTTGATTCCATGAGGCCCTGCCATGCTAGAATGGCCCCTTGGTTCCAGTGGGTCCCAAAGTGTCAGAATAGTCTCCACTGTTCCATGAGGCCCAGCAATGTCACTCTGGTCCCCTTGGTTCCACAGGGCCCCACAGTGTAACAATGGACTCTTGGTTCCATGAGGTTCCTCAGTCACAACAGCCCCTTGGCTCCATGTGGCCAAGCTGTGTCACACTGAACTTCTGGTTGCATGACCTTTCTTGCTGCCAACAACAATCTCCTTGGTTCTGCAGTGTCACCATGGACCCTTTGTTCCATGAGGTTCCACAGTATAACATGGTTAGCTTGGTTCTGTGAGGTTCCACAGTGTCACAACAGACCCCTGGTTCCATCAGGCCTTACTGTGTCATAATGGCCCCTTGTTTCCACAAAGCCCCACAGTGTCACCATGGTTTCTTTGCATCCCCATTGTCACAATGGACCTTTCATTCCATGCAGCCCTGGTGTGTCACAGTAGCCCTTGGTTCCATGAGTTTCTTTACTTTCAACAATGGTTCACTTGCTCAAACAAGGCCTTGCTATGTCACAATGGAATCATGATTCCATGAAGCCTTTCTCTGTCACAATGTACTTTTGATTCCATGAGGTTTCTCAGTGTCACAATGGCCCCTGGGCTCCCTGAGGTTCCATAGTCTCACAATGGTCTCCTTGGATCTTCAGTATCACAAAAGACCATTGGTTCTCTGTGGTCCTGCTGTGGCACAAAGGATTTTGGTTCCATGAGGTTCCAAGGAGTCACAGTTAACTCCTTGATTCTGTCAGGCCCCACTGTCACCAAATCTATGAAATAAGAGAATGAAACTCCTTAATATTAATTTGCAATTTAGAGGGCATCACTCTTTAAGGCTTGAGGTCCACCATGCAGTAACTCCTAACCATACATGGACATGTGATCCTAAAAGAGTGTTACTTATATACAGTCACTTCATGTGTATTACAATTTAGCCATTACCATAAAACCCAACCCAAGTTCCCAGATTCACTTCTTGTTTTTTCTTTCACTGCACTCTTGAGACAGATGTTTTCTTGTCTTCCAACCATCCTTGCTGGTAATGCAGGCCCAGCATGCCTTGTTCCTGTGCACAAACTTCACAGGCAAAGTAAAAATGGAAATAACCCTTTTGGTATCAAGCCCAAGGCTTTGTGTGCCCAGGCAGAGGCAGGCAGGACGCAGAGCTGTCAGCAAAGGAAGGGGCCAGCCAGGTGGGGCAGCCGGGGGATGATGACAGCCTGCAGGGACAGAGGCACAGGGCATGGACACCGTAGGAATGGCCTGGGCTGCACAGGGCACAGGCATGGGCAGCAGCTGAAAGGCCCTGACAGAGCCAACTCCTGCAGCACTTTGGCCATGGCTGCTGGCCCTGGGCCTGAGGCCAGCAGGGGACAAGTGACCCTGGCAGCAATGGGGCCTCCTTGCCTCCTTGTCCCTGCTCAGCAGCCTGGCCGGGGTCACCCCATGGTGGTGCCCTTGGCATTGCACATCCCCACATCCCAGTGGCCTGGGAAGGGCCCTGAGCAAGGAGGGAGGGACAGGATCTGCTTTGCCAGGGGCTGGAGCACAGGCCTTGGCTTTTTGGACTCATGAAACACATCCAGGTTTAATCAGCATCTAAGACACCTTTGCCTTGTTCATCCCCACCTATTCTGCTCTAACTGGAACCTGGGGACACTTTCTCAGTCCTGTCCCTCAGTGGGACCCATTAAAACTTCAAGAAACTTCAGTGTTTCAATCTCCTATTAAGTTCTTGAGAAGTTTTTTAACTTCTGAAATCTAATTGACCACAGAAGAATTGAAAACCTAAAATATTCCCAGGGGCTTGTCTTGTTTGCGTCTTTTTAATAAATGTTTACAAGCTTTTTTCACTGAATTTTTCAACTGAAGAGTTCAAGAAAGAAGAGGGCTCTAGAAAAGTAAAATTCAGCAGCAACCTCCAAGGACCTGAGGATCCATCCCCAACAAAGCAGGAATGAATAGAAATGGGCACAGCTTTCTGGCTGCCCCAGCTTTGGGCCCTGGGCCCACAGCAGGAGCAGCTCTGCAGGGCCTCAAGGCCACGGCTGTTTTGCTGGCCTGGGCAGATGGGATGGCAGCAGGGGCTGCAGAGCTCTCAGCACCTCAGCCAGAGGGGAGCAGGGCACACAGGGAGCCTCCTTTTCCCTTGGCCCAGCCCCTTCCCCATGGCTGGGGCTGAGTCCTGTCTGAGCTGCAGCTGCTGCTGTGCCCTTGCCAGGGGCTGAGGCCGTAGGCCCCTGCCCAGAGCAGCCTGGCCTGAGCAGAGCTGTGGGGCCAGAGGCGGCTGGGCTGTGCTGGGGAGAGGCCCTTGGTGCTGCCCAGAGCTCAGGGCAGCTGGCAGAGCTTGGAGGGAGCTGGGCTGGGCTGAGAGAGCCTGGCAGAGAAAGCATCAGTGTCCATCTCAGCCTGGGTGAGGGTGCAGGGGCCAAGAAAAGCATCCCAGAGTCCCCAAATTCTCTTTGTGTGAGCTGATCTTGTGACCCCTTGAGCCCTCCCAAGTGCTGGGGCTGCACCTCCAGCTCCAGAGGAGATGTGACAGATGAGAACAGAGACAAAGAATTCCTGCTGGATTATTTCTTGTGTTCTATTATACAGGTGACCTGAATCCATATGTAGAGGAGGTGTTTTGTTTCAGATAACACTGGAAGAGTGATAAGAATCATAATTTTTGGATGCAAATAGTAATTCATGGATAATACTAAAGAGAAAAATTACACATATGACCAGAAGAGCATCAGTTTTTCAGAGGATGAGAAACTCCTTGATGTTCCAGTAGTCAAACCTGTTTAAATCCTTTCCTCAGGGCTTCCTTGAGATGAAAGGTGGCCACCAAAGCCCAAGGCCAGCCAGAGCTCTCTGTCCTGGCAGCTTTTGTCTGGAAGAACCGTTGTATATAGGGAAATTTTCAGGGGAACTATCAGTGTTAGCCATGGGCACCTGGAAAGATCGATCGTTCTTTTCCATAGGAAGGAAAGCATAGGGCCCCAGTTCTCCAAGGATTTATGAGAGGCAGCTCTTGACATTCCAAAATCAGCTGGACCTGTCAAGTGGCCCCTGGGAAGCAAAACCAGCCAGACCTGTTCCATCTCCCCTTATATCTACGAGACTGCACAGCGTCACAATGTTCTCTTTGTTTCTGAAGTGTCACAATGGACCCCTGGTTCAGTGGGGCCCCATAGTGTTGCCATGGTCTCCACTGGAAAGAAAGCACAGAGCCCCAGTGTTGCAGGGACTGATGAGCGGCAGCCGCCAAAGGCCAAGTTGGGAGCTGTCTGTCCTGGCAGCTTTCATCTGGGAGCAATGAAATAAATATCTTGGACTCAGTATCTCAGATATATGGAATTTTGTAGACAGAATCCCATTTTCAGCCATGAGCACGTGGATGAGGAGGCCAGTTCTTCCCCATTGGAAGGAAAGCACAGAGCCCCAGTATTCCAGGGCAGATTAGAGGTGACCACAAGAGGCCAAGATGAGCCAGGCCTGCCTGTCCTGGCAGCTTTTGTCTGGGAGAAACATTTGCATATAGTAAACTGTGGAGAAATACCAATTTTGGCTGTGGGTGCCTGGGCAGGAGGGATGGTTCTTTTCCACAGAAAGAAAAGCCCAAAGCCTCAGTGTTTCAGGGGTGCATGAGAAGAGACCCCAAAAATGCCGAGGTCAGTTGAGTCAGTCAGGCCAAGCCATCCAGACCTGTTCCCTGTTCCCTTGGATCCACAGGGCCCTGCAGTCCTCTTTGAGCTCCAGCTGCTGTTGGAGCATATGACAATGGTCATTCCATATTGGATCCTTGGTTCCACAAGGCTCTGCTATATCACACTGGCCCCTTGTTTCCATTGGGCCTCATACTGTCACAATGGTCCCTGGCTTCCATGAGGCCTTGCAGTGTCAAAATGGTTTCCTTTGTTCCATGGAGCTGCACAATGACACAATGGTCCCCTTGGTTCCATGAGGCTGCAAAGTGTCACAATGATGTCTGTGATTCCACACAGTCCTGCAGTGTCACAGTGCTCTCTTGGTTCTATTGGGCTCCTCAGGATCACAGTGGCCCCTTGGGTGCATGAGGCCCAGCTGTGTCACACTGGCCCCTTGCTTTCATTGGGCCCCACAGTGTCACAATGATCCCCCCTTGCTTTCATGAGGCCTTGCTATGTTACAGGAGTCTCCTTGGTACTGCAGTATCACAAAGGACCCTTGATTTCAGGGGGATCACAATGTCAGAAAGGGTCTCCTTGGTTTTACAAGGTCCGGCAAAGCTCCTTCATTCAAGAAGGCCTCAAAGTTTCATTATGATCTCCAGGACTCCATGAGGCCCTGCAATGTCCTAATGGACATTTGGTTCCATGGGGTCCTGCACTGTTTCATGAATCCTCAGTTTCATGGGGCCCTGTAGGGGTCATAATGGACTCCTTGGTTCAATAGTGCCACACACTGTAACACCTGCCCCCCGACCTGCCAAGAGTCCATAGTGTCACAAGTGGTTCCTTGCTTCCATGAGGCCTCCTAGAGACACCATGGCCCCTTGTTTCTATGAGGGATTTAGTGTCACAATTGTCCTAATGATTCCATAAGGCCTGGCAGTGTCACAACAAACCATTGTTTCCATTGAGCCCCACAGTGTCTCTGGGGTCCTCTTGGCTCCAAAAATGCTCTGAAGTGCCACAATGGCCCTTTGGTTTCTCAGGGCCTCAAGGTGTACAAATGGCCTCCAGGGTTTCATGAGGGCCTGCTGTATCACAATGGACCTTTGGTTCCAGGATGCCCCATAGTGTCACACTGGTCTCCTTGGTTCCACGGTGTCAGAATGGACCCTGCATCCCATGGAGACCGTCAGTGTTTACTGCAGCCCCCTTGATTCCATGAGGCCCTGCCATGCTACAATGGCCCCTTGGTGCCATTGAGTGCTAAAGTGTCAGAACAGTCTTCACTGTTCCATGAGGCCCTGCAATGTCACTGTGATCCCATTGGTTCCACAGGGCCCCACAGTGTAACAATGGACTCTTGGTTCCATGAGGCTCCTCAGTCACAAAGGCCCCTTGGCTCCATGTGGCCAAGCTGTGTCACAATGGCTCATGGTTGTATGAGGCCACACAGTTTAACAAGAAACCCTTGCTTCCATGACGCCTTGCTGTGTCACAACGGACTTCTGATTCCACGAGCTTTCACACAACCAACAACAATCTCTTTGGTTCCGCAGTGTCACCATGGACCCTTTGTTCCATGAGGTTCCGTAGTATAACATGGTCACCTTGGCTCCGTGAGGTTCTGCAGTGTCACCCCTGGTTCCACGAGGCCTTGCTGTGTCTGAATGGCCCCTTGCTTCCAAGAGGTTTCTCCGTGTCACAATGGTCTCTTTGGAATCACAGTATCCCAATGGACCATTGGTTCAATGTGGCTCCAATGTGCCAAAATGGATTTTAGTGCCATGGGGTTTCACTGTGTCAAAATGGACCCTTTGTTCCATGAGTTTGCAAAGTGTCACAGTTGACTCCTTAGTTCTGTGAGGCTCTGCCATCACCAAATATTCAAAATATCAGAATAAGGCTCCTTAAGACGAATTTTCTATTTAGGAGGGTGTCATTTATTCAGCCCTGATGTCTAGTGAGGGATAACTCCTAACCTTATGTGGGCATGCAATTTTACCATCTTTTGCTCACATTTAGTCGCTTGAAGAATATTATAATCTACCCATTACCATAAAACCCACCATAAGTTCCCAGATTCACTCCTTGCTTTTTCTATCACTGCATCCTTGAATCAGATGTCTTCTTGTCTTCCAACTATTCTCACTGGAAAAGCCAGACCTGCATGCCTTGTTCCTGTGCTAAAAGTGAACAGGCACTGTAAAAATTGAACTAAACACTTTGGTATCACAGCACAGTGTCACAATTGTTCCCAAGGCTTTGTGTGCCCAGGCAGAGGCAGGCAGGACGCAGAGCTGTCAGCAAAGGAAGGGGCCAGCCAGGTGGGGCAGCCGGGGGACAGAGGCACAGGGCATGGACACCGTAGGACAGCCTGGGATGGACAAGGCACAGGCATGGGCAGCAGCTGAAAGGCCCTGACACAGCCAACTCCTGCAGCACTTTGGCCATGGCTGCTGGGCCTGGGCCTGAGGCCATGAGGGGACAAGTGACCCTGGCAGCAATGGGGCCTCCTTGCCTCCTTGTCCCTGCTCAGCAGCCTGGCAGGGGCCGCCCCATGGTGCTGCCCTTGGCATTGCACATCCCCACATCCCAGTGGCCTGGGAAGAGCAAGGAGGGAGGGACAGGATGTTCATTGCCAGGGGCTGGGGCTCAGGCCTTGGCCCTTTGCATTCCTGAAACACATCCATGTTTGCTCAGCACCAGAGACACTTTTGCCTTGTTTTTCCCCACCTGTCAGCACTACCTGCAGTGTTCTGCTCAAACTGGAACCTGGGGACACTTACTCGGTCATATCCCTCACTGGGACCCATTAAAATTCAAGAAACTTTAAAGTTTGATTGTGACTTTGAATCCTTGAGAGGTTTATTTAACTGGCTCTCCGGGACTGATGTTAAGGGACTCCGCACTAAACCTCCAAGAAGGTCATTATTGTCATTTTGCTGCATTTGTGCTGATGAGCTGGGCTGGGCTCTTGGCTTGGAGGTAGCTCCTGGCAACCAAGAAGAGCTTCAAAAAGACATTTCTCCTGAGGAGATGCTCCTCTCCCAGCCCAGCAGGGATGAGGGCACTGCCTACAGGTACCTGAGAGCAGCGAAGCAGACAGAGACTCAAGGAAACTAGAAGGACAATTCAGAGATTATTCATGGAGAAATCTTCACCACTTCTGACACAATAAGTCTTTGGCTGCAGGGATCTCCTAAAGCTGACCCAGGACAGCACTGACAGGACTGTAAGGATGGCTCTGCTGCCCTTTCTGGGTTGGGGGAGGATGTGTTCCAGAGCGGGGCTGCCCTGGGCACCGTCAGAGGGACAGGGCAGGACGGCTCCTGCTGCCAGGGACAGCTGCAGGGGCTGAAGCTGGGGGTGCAGCCAGGGGTGCCCAGGGCTGTGGTGCAGAGCAGCTCCTGCAGCCCTGAGGGCTCTTGGCCAGGCCAGGGGATCTGCCACCTGCCAGAGGCAGCTCTCAGCCTGCCTGGGAGCTCCCCATGTCACTGTGGGGAGAAGATGGAGGTGGAAGGAGTCACCCCCACCAGGGCAGATTCCTCCTGCAGTGGAGATGTGTCTGCACGGCCAGGGCTGCTCTCAGCTTTCTCATAAAGGGAAGGGAAAGGGGCTGTCAGCTTTGCCTGTGTCGCTGAGATACCTGCACTGTCACCCTGGGGATCAGCTGATCTGCCTCAAAGCTCCCTCAGAAAGTGCCTCCTCAGCGTCCTCTTCCTACGGATAGCACAAGCAGAACCTTGGCTTGCAGCATCTCTTTTTATCTGAGCTGCCTTCAAGGCTTTGCTGCAAGGGAGATGCTTCTGGGCAATGCCCTTTACTGGGTGGGGTGTACAGGGAAGACTTGAGCCCCCAGGGCTGGGCTGGGCTCTGGGAGCACTGGCAATGACAAGGCAGGGATAGAGAGAAACATCTCCCAGTAGGCACAACTACTGGCAGCAGAGAGCCAAACCAATCCTGGATATCACTTCCTTTTTAGCAACACAGAAAAAAGAAGCAGAGAACAGTTAAGGGAAATTTATTTTGAAACCAGAGCCTTCAAAAAGTCTATATATTTTTTATGTACGTTTTAAGTTCTATCACCCTGAAATAGAGGGAGGTGAAATGAACAAATGGCACCTGTGTGAGTACCAGAAGGTCTAAATGCAATGGGGCAGAGGGAGCTTTCTTTTCCCTCTGGGCTCCCCAGTGTTCAGGCTGAGAGCAATGCTGAAGATGAGGCACTAACTCAGCCACAAAAACCCAAACTCAAAAACTTTTAGCAAAATTCCCTCACAGGAAGAGAAGTAATTTTAAGAGGATTCATAATACAATATAAAGGATAGAGTCAAGTTAGTTAGTCCCACATTGTCAATGTCTTCTTTCAACAGTCCACAATGCCCAGAGTGAAGAAATGTCCAACAGCAGGTCCATCGGCCACTTCCTCCTGCTGGCACTGGCAGACACGCGGCAGCTGCAGCTCCTGCACTTCTGCCTCTTCCTGGGCATCTCCCTGGCTGCCCTCCTGGGCAACGGCCTCATCATCAGCGCCGTAGCCTGCGGCCACCTCCTGCACAGCCCCATGTTCTTCTTCCTGCTCAACCTGGCCCTCACCGACCTGGGCTGCATCTGCACCACTGTCCCCAAAGCCATGCACAATTCCCTCTGGGACACAAGGAACATCTCCTACTCAGGATGTGCTGCACAGCTCTTTTTCTTTCTCTTCTTCATCGGATCAGAGTTTTCCCTGCTGACCATCATGTGCTATGACCGCTACGTGTCCATCTGCAAACTCCTGCACTGTGGGACCCTCCTGGGCAGCAGAGCTTGTGCCCACATGGCAGCAGCTGCCTGGGCCAGTGCCTTTCTCAATGCTCTCATGCAAACAGCCAATACATTTTCCCTGTCCCTGTGCCATGGCAATGCCCTGGGCCAGTTCTTCTGTGAAATCCCACACATCCTCAAGCTCTCCTGCTCTAAGTCCTACGTCAGGGAACTTGGGATCATTGCAGTTAGTGTCTGTTTAGGTCTTGGATGTTTTGTGTTCATTGTTTTCTCCTATGTGCAGATTTTCAGGGCTGTGCTGAGGATCCCCTCTGAGCAAGGACAGCACAAAGCCTTTTCCACCTGCCTCCCTCACCTGGCCGTGCTTTTCCTGTTCATCAGCACTTGTATATTCGCCTACCTGAAGCCCCCCTCCATCTCATCCCCATCCCTGGATCTGTCACTGTCAGTTCTGTACTCCGTGGTGCCTCCAGCCCTGAACCCCCTCATCTACAGCCTGAGGAACCAGGAGCTCAAGGCTGCAGTGAGGAGACTGATGACTGGATGTGTTCAGGAACATTAAACTTCTGGCCAATTTCCGCAAATACTTGTAATAAATGTCATCTTTGACACTTCTTGTTTATTTCATTTTGGAGGTCTGTTTTATTTGTTTTATTTTTTTAATATTGTCCACAATGAAATGTCTTTGCCATTTCTCATTTGGTTTTACTCCCCCTCCCCTATGGCCACAGACTGTGTCAATGAGGGGCTGCACTCTTGGTGGCTTTAAAGCAACTAAAGGATCTCCCAGCCAAGTTTTCTGCAGAGATCCCCCTTTGGTTCCCTTCTCTGCAGCTGCAGCAGCAATGTCTGTGTGCAGAGCTGGGGGCAGATCAGTGCTGGCACAGCAGCTGTGCCCAGCAGCAGCAGCAGCAGCCCTTGGTGTTGCCAGTGCTGCTGCCATGGCCCTGCCCCGCTGCCCTGCTGGCCCTGGTGTTGCTGTAGGGCCTGAGTGCTCTCGGGGCCGGGCACAGTGCTGGGGGTGGCAGTGCCGGGGCTGCAGCAGGGACAGGCCATGGGCACTGCTGGGGCAGCGCTAACGCCTCAGGCCAGGGCCTGGGGGCTGCAGGCTCCTTGCCCAGGCTCTCTCCAGAACACTTTGCCCAGGCCAATGCTGAGCACAGAAAAGCCCCGGGAGCAGCCCCAGGCTGGCTGTGGGCAGGCTGGGGGCAAACAGCATGGCTGGGGCTCTGCAAATTCCCTGGGGGAAACAAGGGGAAGGAGCAGCAGAGCAGGGGCTGATCCATCCCCACTGTGCTGGACACCCCAGGGCAGCGTCCCACAGCATCCTCATGCACCTGCCAACAACATCCCCCCTCTGCAGCCCTGGCCTCTCCCCCAGCTCACACAGGTGCCGCATCCTTGCAGGCACAGACACGGCAGCACTGCCTCAGGAGCCCCTGTTTGCACTGCCCAGAGCAGGCGTCAGCACCTCCATGGTGTTGGTGTGGGGAGATGAAGCTGAGGCAGCACAAATGCCATCAGCCCCTGGGGCCAGCAAGGGCTGGGGGACAGCAGGGAAACCCCTCAGGTTTGTGGTGGCCTCTGAAGTGACACAGAAAGTTTGTTCCCATTAGCTGGGAATTTCCTGTGCCACTGCAGAAGTTGTTGCTCAGAGCCAGGGCTGCCTGGCAGCCACCCCCAAACTGCCCTTACTATTTCCTTTGCTTCACCTTGGTTTCTTCACAGTTCCCTGGTCTACATTTCTTCTTCTTTCCCACCCTTTTTTCCTTCCGTGCAAGACATGACACAAGATCTTGCTCTGTCCCAATGATCTGCAGGGTTCCACAAGGCTCTGCAGTGTCACAGGGGCCTCTTGGTTCCATCAGGCTTCAGAGGCCCACCAGGAATTCCTTGGTGCTGCAGGGTCACAATGGAGCCCTGGTCACACAAGATCCTGCAGTGTCACCAGGGACCCTTGGTTCCGTGGGGCACCCCAGTGTCAGAATTTTTCCCTCAGTTCCAAGACTCCTTTCAATGGAACAATGGCCCCTGGATTCCATTGGGCCCCAGGGTCTCCCAAGGCTCTCCTTGGTTCCGCAGTGGCACAATGGCCCCTTGGTTCAACAAGGCCCCACAGGGTCACCGTGGCCTCTATGGTTCCACCAGGCCCTAGACTGTCAGCATGGACTCCTTGCTTCCATTCAGCCCCACAGTGTCACAATGGCCCCTTGCTTCCCCAGGGCCCTGCAGTGTCACCATCATCAGAAATTCCACCAGGCTGGAAAAGACCTTGGAGAGCATCAAGTGCAACCTGGGACCCAACAACACCTTGTCACCCAGACAATGGCATTGAGTGCCACATCCAGTCTTTCCTTAAACACTCCAGTGACTCACCAACCTCTCTAGGCAGCCCATTGCAATGCCCAACCATCCTTTCTGTGATGAATATTTCCTAATGTCTAACCTAAACATTCCCTGGTGCAGCTTAGTTTGTGTTGTCATGTCCTGTCACTGTTTCTTGGGAAAATAGCCCAACCCTCACCTGGCTGCACCCTCCTGTCTGGGAGTTGTAGAGAGTGATGAGGTCTCCTTCTGAGCCTCGTCTTCTCCAAGATAAAACACCACAGCTCCCTCAGCCACTCTTTAAAGGACTTGTGTTCCAGACCCCTCACCGGCCTTGTGTGGACACACTCCAGCCCCTCCATGTCCTTCCTAAATTGGGGGACCCAGAACTGGACACAGCACTCAAGATGCTGCCCAAGCACTGCTGAGCACAGGGGAAGAATCAGTGCCCTGCTCCTGCTGGCAACAACCATTCCTCATCCATTGAAATGCTGGGGGTTGGATGAGGGAAATGGTGGGGAGGGAGTGGGGACAAAGTCTGATTGTTATCCATGAAGGGTCTTGATTTTCATACCTGTTAAGACTGCATTAGAAGGTGCTAGAGATCAATATCAATTGGATATTGCTGATAGCAATCTAGAAACAGGAAAAGAAAACAGGACAAAACAGTTCTCTTTCTATTGTTTTCCATATAGTATATTCACTTGAAATACAGTTCTAAAACCTGTCGATTTAACCATAGAAAAATTGAAATTATTCCCCAGGGCTTTTCTTGTTCAGTGTTTTGAACAAATATTTTTGTGTCTTTGTCACTGAATTCCTGAATGGAAGAGCTCAAAAAAACCAGGCCTACTCAGGAGTAAAATTCATCAGCAACTTCCAAGTGGCTGAGGATCCATCTTCATACCAGCAGGAATGAACAGAAATGGGCACAGCTTTCTGGCTGCCCCAGCTTTGGCACGGGCCCTGGGCCTGGAGCAGGAGCAGCTCTGGAGGGCCCCATGGCCGCGGCTGTTGTGCTGGCCTGGGCAGATGGGATGGCAGCAGGGGCTGCAGAGCTCTCAGCACCTCAGCCAGAGGGGAGCAGGGCACACAGGGAGCCTCCTTTTCCCTTGGCCCAGCCCCTTCCCCATGGCTGGGGCTGAGTCCTGTCTTAGCTGCAGCTGCTGCTGTGCCCTTGCCAGGGGCTGAGGCCGTGGGGCCCCTGCCCAGAGCAGCCTGGCCTGAGCAGAGCTGTGGGGCCAGAGGCAGCTGGGCTGTGCTGGAGAGAGGCCCTTGGTGCTGCCCAGAGCTCAGGGCAGCTGGCAGAGCTTGGAGGGAGCTGGGCTGGGCTGAGAGAGCCTGGCAGAGAAAGCATCAGTGTCCATCTCAGCCTGGGTGAGCGTGCAGGGGCAGGACTCAGCCCAGGCCTCGTAGGGCAGGGCCAGCGCCTGGGGAAGGCATTGAAAACAGGCAAGGGGCTCAGAGGGGAGGCTGCTCTGTGCCCTTGGTGGCATGGCCAGAGCAGGGAGGGGGCCCAGGACATTTGTCAGTGCCAGCCTCTGTCCCCAGCCCTTGCCAGCCCTGGCTGCTCAGCCCAGGTTTGCGGGGCACTTTGGCCCAGCTCCATCCTCCTGCGGGGCTCAGGGCCTGTTGCCGGCCATGGCCAGCCCTGCGCGGCCTCTCTGCTGGCCCAGAGCCCGGCAGAGCCCGGGGCAGGGCTGTCTGTGCAGGCCCACAGGTGCCCTGGGCTGTGCAGGAGCTGGCAGAGGCTGCCCAGCAGGGAGGCCATGGGGCACAGAGCCCCAAGGCTGCTGTGGGCACCACGGCACAGGGGCCCTTCCCAGCCCAGTGCTCCTGTCCTGCCCTTGGCCGGTGTCCTTCCACAGGGGCTGTGGCACCAGAAAATGGCTCCATGAGATTTACTGTCCTTGGGAAAGGTGAATATAACAGAACATGGTGTGGCCAATAGCAAGAGCTGCTGCTCCAACACCATTATAGTAGCATCATTCTAAGTGAAGGCAGATTAGGGTTTTTGTTCTTACCACCTGTTTACCTGGACCAGCCTGTCCATGGCATGGGAAGCACCAGAGAGATCACTCACTGCCCAACTGACAGCTGCCATCTCTGCTTCAGCCACAACATCCTCTAAAGTGCCTCTGCCCATGTATTCCATAACCAGCCACACTTCCTCAAGGACAAGGTAGCTCAAAGAAGAAAAGAGTGGCATGGAGATCAATGTGCACAGCTAAATCACCTGATAGAAAAGACTACAGCTGAGTCTTGTTCCCAGGTTACTTGTAAATGAAAACTGAATCAAATGGAGAGACATTACTTTGAGGCCGAACATTCCCTAGAATCTGTACAGTCTGAATGAGAAAGGCACATCCCTGAAAAAGGAGATGTCTTAGATGGCAAGCAAGGGAAAAAGGCAGTTTAGCAACAACAGAGATAAATCTGGCAGCAGGACACAGCCCATCAGCTGGTTCACCATCCTAACTCATCAATCCCACCAGGAACGCCAGGAACAAGGCCACGAAAAGTTACCCATGGGTAGGAGTGAGGGGCAGGCAAGGCAAGGCATGGCAAGGGAGGGGAAGGCAAGGCAAGGGAGAGGAAGGCAGTGCAAGGAAAGGTAAGCGAGGGGCAGGCAGGGCCAGGCAAAGGCAAGGCAAGGCAAGGCAAGGGAGGTGTGTACAAGGAACAACACGGCAGGGTTATGCCAGGCAAGGCAAGGGAGAGGAAGGCAAGGCCAGGCCAGGGATGGGTAGTCCAGGCAAGGAGAGAAGGGGGTAGGCAACACAAGGGAATCAGTAGGGGTAAAGTAAGGGATGGGTCTGCAAGGGAAGAGAAGTGAGAGGTAGGCAAGGCAAGGCAAGGAAAGGCAGGGGAGGAAGGGATAGGCAAGGCAAGGGATGGGTCTGCAAGGTGAGGTAAGGGGGAGGTAGGCAGGGAAAGGCAAGTCTGATATTGGGACCCCTCTGGGTTTGGCTCCTACAGACCACACAGTGGGTCAGACCCTGGGCTGAGGGAAGGGGTCCCATGTAAGCCCAGCACAGACATTTCTCTTTGAAGAGGCTGCTCTGCAGGGAGAAAGGAGAAGAAGAGACTTTCCTGTCTCCTGAGATTCCCCCTCCTCCTTCAGCAGCCATACCTCAATCAATCAGTACAAGAGTTCATGTGATCACTTACCTGCCAGGGAGCACAAGGCACTCCAAACTGAACCCTGCCAGAGCCCAGCCCTGCCTGCCCATTTTGAGGATGTGAGGGAATGGAATTTCAGTAGGAGTTGACCCACAATGATACTTTGCCACTTGTGGGTTTCTCACAGCCTTAGAAGTTGTTCAAGATCTCTGTCCCAACACCCACTCACCCTTCAAATGCACACACGTGCCTGGGGGCAGTTCAGGTTTCCTGGAGTTGTGGCTGCTTCCCTTTGAAAAACGAGCTGTTGCCTTTTCTGGTGTGCTTATCTCCCTTTTAACTATTAGAAGGAAATTACCCTGGAGGAAGGGACCAGAACTTTGGAAAAGGATGAAAAACACATCTGAATTACAAATGAAAACTATTTCATTTATTTGTTTAGTACTAATCTATTATTACAAAAAAAAAAAAAAACGTTTCTGAGCCTAAGCTGCTCACTCCCTGGAAAGAAGTTTCTGTTGCTTTATTATTTCAAGGATGTCCACAGCCTGTGGAGCAGCCCGGCTCTCTGCCCCTCTGCCCACAGGGGTGCAGCACTCCGAGCTCCCCCAGGAGCCACAAGAGGGCTGGGAGAAGGGCAGGCGTCCTCAGAAGTGACACCACCACTGCACACTTCTCCCAGTTCTGCTCCTGCAGAGACTCGGGATGGCCAAATCAGGATTTATTTTCCCCTCCTCTTCACTTGGAGGTGATTTTGTGATCCTTTAGAGGAACATCTGACCAGTCCCTGCCCCCCTTCCATTTTATTCTCTCCACTTTGGAGTTGGCCTGCTGGGTTTGATGTGGAAATTGGTAGTGTCTCCCCATTCTTCCCTCCAGCCCTCAGCTGTAACTTGTATTAAACCCTGCAAATGGCCTCATTGATCTGGTGGGGATGATGTGAGGTGGAGAAAGTTCATAGGATTTGTTTTCATGAACCTTGTGATAGTAAAGAAAAATGAGGTTTGTCATTCTGGTGTGGTGCTGGATGTTGGATTTAGGAGTTTATTTCTTGTTATTTTGTTATTATTTATTAGTATTACTAGTCATCGGTAAGACTTTTAAATCTTAGACATTCTTAACAATGGCTGGATGTCACTCACTGGGAAAATTCCCTTGCTTTTTCCACCAGGATGAAACTTTACAGTGGACTCCAAGTTGCCAGTAGATTCTAAAGATGGAAAATCCTGTTAGTGGTGAGTTTGGTGTGGTTTGGAGCTGGGGATAGGTCTCATCCCCTCCCAGAGATGCCCCAAGCCCACTCTGCTGTCACGTCTGCATTCATGGCCCCTCACGGCTGTCCTGCCCTGGGGACATGGTTGGACACCCCTCCTGCCAGGGCTGAGGCTCCTCATGGCCCCTCACTGCCCTTCACAGCCCATAGAACATCTCATGGCTTCTCACTGCCCTTCATGGCCCTTTATTTCCCCTCAGCTTCTCTGGGCATCTCACAGCCCTCACGGCTCCTTTTGACCTCTCACAGCCCTTCATGGCACCTCACTTTCCCTCACAACCCCCACAACTCCCTCATGGTCCCTCACAGCTCATGACCCCTTACATCCCTCAGAGCCCCTCATAGGCCCTCACATCCTCTCACAGCCCCTCACAGTCCCTCACAGTCCCTCACATCCCCTCACAGCCCCTCAGAGCCCCTCACATCCCTTCATGTTACCTCACAACCCCTCACAGCCCCTCACGGCCCCTCAGAGCCCCAGGCGTGGGGCTCCTCCCAAGGCAGAAGGTGTCAGGCCCTGCTTGTTCTCCTTTTCTTTCGGTCCCTTCACAACCATGAGTAAAGAAAGGCTGAAATGGAGCCTTTCCCCAGCGTTTCCCTCTGGGTTAATTGCAGCTGAAGCTCTGTGCTGGCGCTGGCCCGAGCATGAACATCCCTGCAGCCCCCCAGGCCTTTGCTGTCCCCCCGTGTCCATTCCCTGTCCCCGAGTCCCACCCGGCTCTGGCAGCAGCAGCAGCCGCAGCGCAGTGGGCACCGGCCCGGCCCAGCCGGGGCAGGAGCAGCAGCAGCGCCGGCCCCTTCCCACCTGCTCCTGCTTCAGCTTCCAAAGGAGTTTTCCAGCTGAATTCTGGAGTAGAGCAACAATCATCCACAAACAGCCCTGATTCCTCAGGGCCCGGCTGTGCTGTCCTGACCCAACCATCAGGGAAAGAAAGGATCAGGTTCCAGCGCTGTTTCCAGCACTGTTTTACTCACCCTGAGGTGACAGCAGGAGGCTGCTGGTGCCTCTGCCTTGAGAATTGTAGATCATGGCTGCTCTTGCCCCTCCTCTGATTTCTACTTGAATTTTATCCATAAAACTCCAATTGCCTTTATTCATCAGTGCTACCAAGAGTGCTTTTGTGACAGAAATCCCTGGCATCATGAGTAGCAGATCTCCCAATATTCACAAGTACCTGAGCACAAAGTTGAGGAGAATTAAAGCCACACAGGCCACCTTTGCAGCACTCAAACTCAGCCCTGTTGCTGGAGCTGCTGAAATAGAATCAACTGAAAGAGGCCATCGCACAAATTGCCTCTGCAGTGTCAAATAAAATGAAAAAAATTCAGTAGGATAAAGAGAAACCAGAACTTCTCAACTTGCTTCATTGTTTCTTGTGAGCAGCAGCAGAAAGTGGAGATGCCCAGAGGTATTTCCAGCTGCTGCTGTTCCTGTTGCAGCCCAGCCTGCTGCCCAGTCCCAGCAGGAACCTGAGCCCAGCCCGGGGAGGTCCCGCAGTGTCGGGAGCTCAGCGCACGCGGGGCCAGGCCCAGAGCCCCGGGCACGGCCGCCGATTGTGGGGCAGCAGCGCAGGCGGAATGTCCTGTGGCCCAAACCTCCTGCTCCTGCCACACAGCACCCATCGTTCTCCCCCTCCTCCTCCTCTCCCAGATGGCACAAATTCCAGCTTGGAGGAGGCTTCCCCAGAGAGAGCTCAGGGTCCTGTTTCAGCCTGAGTGTCCCTGCAGAGGAGCAGGGCATCTTTCAGGCTGTTCCACAAGCTTGAGCTTCTCATTTCATGAGGCATCTGGGATGAAAATGGCATTTTCAGAAAGACAACAGCAGAGGGAATGGATAAGAAATTATTAGAAAAAATGACCTTTCTTACAGACAAAGTTCACCAAGTCATTGCCTGTATTTCTCCTTTTCAGATTCTTTCAGTCATCTCCTCGGAGAAGTTCAGCTTTCTGGTGCTTATCATGAACTGATTGTACTCTTGATTTAGATCAATGCATGAGATGTAGAATCATCTAAACTGAACACAGAAACAAACTCCCTCTTTCAGCCCATTTTCATGTTCTAGATCATTTTCCAGGTGTCCACGGGATGTTGGAATGATTATCACACAACTCTCCACTTCTGGCTGCAGCCTCTGGAGATCTTTCTCTGCATTCGGCCAGGCCTGTATTCCCTAACAAATCCTGGTACCCCATCATGTTTTCTTAGAGTAGAACAGTAACAATGAAAACCTCACCAATGGCACAGCTTCCCAACCCAACAGAAAAAGAAAGAACAAATTGTAAAGTTCTTCAAATATCTGTCCTGCTTTGATGCAAGAGTCATGCTACACACACAGTGTGGAAAGCCAAGAGAAGCTGCACTTGATGGCACATTTTGTGACAGAAGCTGCACCTTGTTTTCCAGGAAAGGTTCTTGAAAAGAGCAGACAGGACTGTGGAGAACATTCTGGGAAAACTGAAACAGCTTTTAAAAAACAAATGAAAATGGAAAGAAACAAACCAAGATGTTTTTCTCCATTTATTTCTATCCTCCCTTTTCCATCTTGCACTACTTTTCCATCCCATTAATTCCAAACTGATCTCACCTCTAATATCCATGACTTGGCAAGTTTTAGACACTCTGAAATACGATGAGGTAAACACAGTTTGCCTTCCGCCGTTTTTTTGGAAAGCAATGCTGGAGCCATAAGTGCAGTGCTGGGGTCGGGTACAAATCCTACAGGCAGGGAATGTGCCCTGACAGTGTCTGAGCCTCAGCAGGGACAATGCACAGCAGCAACCGAGGGGATTCCTGTGCCACAGTGCAGGAATTAAGACTCTGGGTCTTGGCTCAACACAGCAAAGTTCTCGTGTTAGGACACACTCAGGGCCTGCCCCCAGGGAGTGCGGGGATCGGCTGTGGGAGACGGGGGGAACGGACACACGGACACATGGACACACGGACACACGGGCAAACAGCCCCCGGCATTTCAGCTGCAGTGGCAGCAGCGGCGGCAGCAGCAAAATAAGCGACTTTATCTACTCTCTCTTGCTTCTCCTCTCCCTCTCCCACAGTCCCACATCCTTTCCTGGTCTCCATTTCCTGCTGTCTCTCTCCTCTCCCAGTCTCCCTCTCCCCCTGTGCTGGGCTGGGCTATGCCCCTGGCCCGGCCCCAGGCGGGGCTGCCCCATCGCTGCCCCTGGGCGTCCCGCCGCGGTCTCGCCTCTGCCCGGCTCTCGCTGTCCTGGCTGTGGCGCTGCTGGGCGGGCAGCAGTGCCTGGGGCTGGGGCGGCATCTCCACCCTTTGGCTGCGCCTGTCCCGAGCCTGGCACCGGCTCCTCCCGGGGCCCACGGAGGACACACGCGGCGCGGCCGCTCCCGCCGTCTCCGCTGCGGCTTCCCCGGCCCGAGCTCCTCCGCTTGGCAGCGCGGCCTCCGGCCCCGAGCCACCGCTGTCCTGTTCCAAGGAGCGAACACCTGTGAATGCCCAGCCCGGGGCAGTCGGGGGGCAGTTGGGGCCATTCCTGACCTCAGGCCGAGCGCTGACTGCCACGTCTTGCCAGCAGGGAAGGCACAGGAGGCCCTGCAGGAGCGGTACCGAGTGGGTTCGCTGCTGGGGCACCGCAGCTTCGGCAGCATCTGCACGGGGACACGGCTCTCGGACGGCGCCCCGGTGAGCGGCAGGGCCAGAGGAGAAGGAGGAGGCGGCCTGTGCCTGGGGGTTGGGCGGTGAGCTCAGCCCGCTGCTCCCCTTGCTCACAGGTGGCCATCAAAAGGTGCTGCGGGATCGCATCTGGCACTGGGGTGACCTGATGAGTGAGCGGGGCTCTCCCCACCAGCAGGAGACGCCGGGGTGTGACAGGCAGCGAGGAGCTGAGGCCCTGGAGGATGGGAGCAGCCAGGAGCCCTGCAGGGAGAGTGGGAGTGGGGCCATCGGAGGTTGCAGAGCATCCTGGGCTGGGTGAGGGTTCCTGACCCCTGGCACAGCCTCAGCCCTACTGACAGCATCGTTGTCCTCTTCAGCCCAAGGGCACCAGTGCACCACTGGAGATCGTGCTGCTGGACAATGTGTCCACTGGGTGTGCTGGTGTCATTCTGCTCGTGGAGTGGGCTGAGCTCCCCAACAGTTTCTTGTTGGTTCTGGAGCATTCAGAGTGATGCCAGGACCTCTCAGGTTTCCTGGTGGAGCGGAGGTTCCGGCCAGAGGAGGAGGAGCAGGAGCTGTTCCTCCAGGTGCTGGAGGCCGTGCAGCACCAGCTGCGGGGTCCTGCACAGGGACATCAAACCAGAGAATATCCTGCTCAACCTGGCCCCTGGGCAGGCCAAACTGATCAACTTTGGCTGTGGCACCTTCCTCCCACACAGTCTACACCCAATTTGTAGGTGAGCCCTCCCAGGGGATGCTCCTGGGCATTGCACAGCCCAGCCTGGGTGTAGCACTGGGGCTTCCCCCTGTTGCTGCTGGGATGGGATTAATGCTTGAGCCAAGCTGATTTGCATGCGGGTGTGAGGGGGCCCAGTTCCCAGCCCTGCCAACAGCCTTCAAGACCCCCTCTGCCCTGGGCTGGGGCTGGAGCTGGGGCAGCCAGCCCAACAGAAACCTCCATGGGAATAGCAAAGAGAGGGATCTGACTCCACGCCCTGGAGGGTTTGGTGTGCAGGCAAGGAAGAGCTTGGACTGCCCCTCTCCCCGTGTTTGCCTTGGCTCATTAACATTTTTGGAGGCCATGCAGGCAGGTAGGAGAGTGGGTTTTCTCCACCACTGGGTGGGTTTTTCTTTTGTGTGTCATGGTTGGGCCTTGCCAGGGCTTCTGCTGCCCTCTTCCAGCACCAGTGGCTTCTTTTCCAACCCTGAGTTAGTTCCAACCCAACAAGTGCCAGGTGCTGGCAGAGGGCAGCGGGTCACTCCACGTGCCACTGGGGCAGCCCCCACATGCCCAGAGATGCTGGGGCCAGGCTCTGGGAGCAGCAGCATCCCCCTGATGAACTCTGTCTGTGTTCCATAGGAAACCTGTCCTACAGCCTGCCAGAGTGGATCCACCACCAATGCTACCACAGCAAGGCAGCTGATGTGGTCCCTGGGCCTCCTTCTATAGCAGCTGGTCATGGGGAAGCACCCATTAAGGATGGGGCCAGGAAATCATCCGGGGGTGGATCATGTTCCCAAGATGGCTCTCTCAAGGTGGATCCTCATCTCTGGGCATGGGGGGAATGCCAGTGCTGGGAGACAGCAGCGGGCTCCTGAGCATCCTGCTCTGGCAGCTGCTGAGGAGGTGGCACATGTCCTGCTCTCCTGCTCTCCTCCAAACAGGGAATCCATGGGAAAATTTGGGCACAGCTCTGGGCACACCCAGCATGGCCTGGGCACGGGAACAGGGGACAACTTCTTCAACTGACTGGTGATTTCTGGTTTCTCTCTTCAGAGTGCCAAGATATTATCAAGAGATGTTTGTCCATGCAACCCTTGGATATGCCATCCTTGAAAGACCTTTTCCATGATCCTTGGCTGCAGGGTGTTGATCTGCCCTAGAGGATGGGAGAGATCCATGTGCACAGTTGGATCCAGATGCCTGGCAGGTAACAGCTCCACACATCTCTTGGCAATCAGTGGCAAAGCAAACCAGACTGGTTTTGTCCTGCCTGTAGCTCCGAGCAGGGGTCATCAGAAGGGAACACACAGCTCTTGGGCTGGAGCTGAGCTGGGGACCTGGTGTGGCAAGCACTGGTGGCCACCATCCCACCTGGTTTTGCTTGTCTGGTTCATTGCTGGCTGGGGCCCTGGGCAGAGCCTGACAGCCTGGTCTGGCCCCAGGGGAGGAGAAGGAGCCCTGGAGAAGCTGTACCAGGTGGGGCTGCTGCTGGAGACATCAAGGACAGCCTCAAGGACAACAATCTCTCCCTCCACCTGGCCAGCTGAAGATGATGGACTTTGATTCTGGCACCTTTCACAAAGACACGCTCCACGCCCAATTTGGAGGTGAGTCCACAGCTGGGGGGATGCTCCCAGATCTGGGCATGGCATGGCCTGGAGGGGCACCAAAGGTTCCGCCCCTTTGCTGGGGCAGATGCAACAAATTCTTCATTGGACTGTCCTGCTGATTTTTGACTCTAGGCAGCTGCTGAGGGGCTGGATCTGCCGTGGCTGGCTGCAGGCTGGGCACATGTCCTGCCCTCCTGCTCTGCTCCCAAGGGCAGCAGTGATGGGCAGCTTTGGGCCCAGCTCTGAGCACGGCCAGCATGGCCTGGGCACCACGGGCGGCTGGGACAAGGGGACAGGAGCCTTCAGCTGATGGGGGTTTCTGGTTTCTCTCCTTGCAGCCAGGCTCTGCGGGTGCTGAGGCTGCTCTGGGCTCTGCCAGGGCTCTGCTGGGCTCAGCCCTGGGCACGGCTGGGCTTGCTCTGCCCTCACATTGCTCTGACAGCTTTGCATCAGACGAGCCCATTCCGAGCACAGCGCCTGAGCTTTCTGCTTTTGCAGGTGAGTGAGACTCTCCTGCAGAGCAAGAGATTGCAGTTAGGGACACACATCCAATTGGCAAGAGCCCAAACTCTCCACAGGCCCAGCTGAATGCCTGGATCTCCACAGGATGTTTTGTCTGTTCCACTCTTAATTTCTTTTTGGCTGGAATTGTGCAATTGCTCTTTCTTCCGCCTCTAGAAGTGCCACGAGTGGGCAAAACCTGGTGAGTGGGCTCTGTTCCTGAGGCAGTGTGGAGTTGATGGATGGAGAATTGCCCTTCTGCACCTCCAAACTAGAGCAAAAAGCTGTAAGTTGGATTTTGCATCTTTAAGAATCTCCTGACAGTTTCAGAGGGAATGTGCAGCTCAATAACAGGGAGAGAAGGAAGGGCATCTTCTAAAGGATTTGGGCTGTGACAGGGTTTAGATTCCCAGTCCCAGCTTGGAGCTGGCAGGGCAAAAAGCAATTTTCTCTTGTTTCACACCAATTTCACCACAATTAAAAATAACAATGTTGGAAACAAACCCCAAGATCTTTTTGAAAAGGCTGCTGAGGTCAGTAAGATGCATCAATGCCATTAGCACATTTACAAAATAAATACCTGAGTTCTCTGTTTCAACAGATCAGTTACCTCTAAATTCAAAGTTACAGAAGATTTTTCATTGCACACTTGGGTTTTGTTTCTATCTTCCATGTTTTATAGAGGTTCTTTTCTTTTTCCTTTTTTTTTTCCTTAAATCAGAAAACATGCCATCAAAAAGAAGTGTCCTTTGCTGCTGGTTCCCATGTGGAGCAGCTCCCATCCCGCTGGCTGAGCTGCTCAGGCAGAGCCCAGCAGCTCCTGGCCCTGCAGGGCTGAGGCTTTTCCCTGTTTCAGGGCACAGACTGATGGAGCAGCACTGCAGAACACGGGGACACACAGAGGCACCAGAAGCAGCTGCCTTTGTCCACCTGCAGCTCCAAGGCCCAAACTCTGAGCAGACAGGGCTGGAAGAGACTGGCAGGCTCCCTGTTTGCTGTGCTGCCCCACTTGTGCCCAGCCCACCTCTGCGGGAGGCAGAGGGAGAACAAGGGGCAGCTCCCTGCCAGCCCCCAGCCCAGGGACCCCTCCGGCCCCGGGGCTTGGGGCACTGTCAGCACCCGCTGCTCCAGCCACCGCTTCTGGCACTGGGACCCCCAAACCCCTGTCCCGGCCATCCCACCCCTCCAGCCCCAGCATCCCCACTGGGGTTCCGGCAATCCCAGGCGTCCCCCCTTCTCAGGGTCCCCGCTCTGGGGTTCTGGAGGTCTCCTCTCTCAGAGTCCCGCTCAGGGAAGCCGCGGCTCTCACGGGGCTCCCCAAACCCGGTGTCCCCCCACCCCTGCCCATCCCATGCGGTCCCCACGTGGCCCCGGCAAAGCTCGGAGGGCCCAGCCCAGGAAGCCCAACCCCCACCCTGGGGGACCCGCATCCCCTGCACCCCATCAGGGCTCTGCTGCCACTGGGACCCCCAAAAACACCTCCCAGGGACCCCCTGATGTCCCCTCAAGGGGCACCTGCGGCTCAGCTTTGGAGCCCTGCAAGGTCCAAACATCCACCCCATAAAAACCCAAAGGCAGGGACCCCCGGATATTTGGGGTGAGCTCCCCCTCCCGGGCACCTGCGGGATGGGGGCAATGGTCTCAGATCTGCAAGATCTCTGAAGGAGCTGCAGATAGAGCCAGCTGTGAAAGCACGTGGGCCTCCTCCAGCTCCTCCTCCTTCTGCTCCTCCTCTGACTCTGTCCCTCCTCCTCCTCCCTGCTGGGACATGATGGGAGAGGGCTGGGTGACTCCCAAACCAAGTTGGGGCAGTGGAGGTTTTGGGAGGAATAATGGGAAAGGGGTGGGAGAGGGGGCACAGGGGGATCTGGGACCCACTGAGGGTCCCCAGTTCACCCCAGGACCCCCAAGCCCAAGAGCCCCTCTAAGTGGGGGGCTCAGCCCAGGACCCGTTGTTGTTCGGGGCTCCTACCCGAGACGGGATGTGGATCAGTGGGTCTCCATCAGACTCTGGGGCTCTGTAGGGCTGGAATGGGGCTCCATGGGGCTGGGACACAATTCCGTGGGTCTCTGGGTCCAGTCCCTCCCCAGGTCTCCACACCTGCAGGAGGTTTCCGGCTGTACCTCCTGTCCCATGGGAGCATCCATGGATCTGATCGGATCGCTCACGGGCGGAATTCCTCTCCTTCCAGCTGGGATCCAGGGCATTCCTGGTGGCCGATGGTGCTGCCCAGGTCACCAAGAGGTGCTGGAGAACCAAATGAGATCAAGGCTGAGGAATGAACAAATCCCTGGGCACACCTGGAATGTCTCTGGAAATATGTCAGATATGGGTGGGAGGCACTGGAGCGTAAAGGTGGGGAGGGTAGAATTCCAGGGAATGTGGGATTTGGGATGTGGGATTTGAAATGTGGGATTTGGGAGGGCAAAATTTGGGAACATGGGAATTCCCACGGGACCTCCATAGGAGGATCCCACTGCTGTCCCATTCCCATGGGAATTCTGTAGATGGATCTCACTGCCATCCCATTCCCATGGAATTCCGTGGGCAGACTCACCCCGTCCCACTGCCATGGAATTCCTGAGCATCTCACAGTTATCCCATTCCAGAACCCCTGATGTCCATGTGTCTGGAAAAGTGGAACACGGGATCCTGACCTTGTCCTGCTCACGTACGGATTCTACCCCAGCACCATCGGGATCAGCTGGATGAAGGGGATGAAATCCGGGATCGTTCCCAGCAGCAACAGCACCTTCCACACCTGGGCCAGGATTGAGGCACTGCCAGAGGAGCGGGAGCAGCACCGGTGCCAGGTGGAGCATCCCGGAATGCCAGAGCCCAGGATCTTCTCCTGGGGTGAGGCTGGGAATGTGGAATGTGGGAATTGGGAATTTGGGAATGTGGAGCAGCAGGATGGGGTTCCCCTCCTCTCCTCACCATCCCGTGCTTCCCAGAGCTGGAACCCAGTGGGAATCTCACCCTGGTGGTTGCTGTGTCCACATCGCTGCCATCGTCATCATTCTCCTCATCAGATTCGGTATCTGGAGGCTCCAATCTGGTTCCCCCAAACCCATCCTGGGGTCTCCCTGTTCTCCTCTCCCTCCCAAGACTGCTGGGGGTCCCCCCACGACCCACCCACCCCCCTAAACTCCTCCTGGGTCTGCACACGGGGACCATGTCCCCTCCCCCAGGATGACGAGGGGTCCTGGCTGAGCCCCCCACTCAGCCGGGTGTGGAGGGAACTGGGGGTCCTGGTGCTGGAAGTGGCTGCTCCAGGATGAGCCCACTTGCTCTGTCCATGTGGTTCCAGTTTCCTCAGCACTCCCAGTATGAGCCCAGTCACTCCCAGAATGATCCTGGTCACTTCCCCTCACTCCCTTGAGGATCCATCTTGCTCCCAGTATGAGCCAGTCACTCCCAGTCATTCCCCATTATGATGCAATTTGCCCCCAGCACAGTCCCAGTTGTTCCCAGTTGCACCCACTATTATCCAGTGTGTTCCCAGTTCTCCCAGTTGCCCCAGTAGAGTCCCAGTCATTCCCAGTATGATGCCAGTCTCTCCCAGCAGGGCCCCCAGTCACTCACACTTCTCCCCAGTTTCCCCCAGAGTGTTCCCCCAGTTCCCCCCAGCACATTCCCAGTGGCTCCCAGTGTGGTCCCAGTCACCACCTGCATGGTCTCAGGCACTCCCAGTATATCCCAGTTGCCCTGAACACTCTCATAGTCATTGCCAGGCACTCCCAGTTCCCCAGCATGGTTCAGTTGCCCCCAGTTTTATCCCAGTCACTGCCAGTACATCCCAGTTGTCACCAGCATACATCCTGTCATTCCTATTTATTCCCAGCTTCTCCCACTGTATCCCCAGTAGGCTCTCAGCATGGGTGGTACCCCCCAGTAACCCCCAGTCAGGGTCCAATCACATCACTATAATCCCAGTCCATGCCAAGTCACTCCCAGTATGACTAAGTGCCCCCAGTGTGATCCAGTTTCTTCCTGTAAATACCAGTATGACCCCAGTAGCCTCAGTATGATCCTCATGGCTCTGAGTCAGACCCAGCATATCCCAGTCACTCCCAGTTACTCCCAGTTGCCTCCAGCACGATCCCAGTTTCTGGCAGTTGCCTGAAGTGTGTTCCCAGTTGCTCCAGTATGATTCCAGTTGCCCCAGTTGTGGTCTCAGTCCCTCAGCATGGTCCCAGTCCCTTCCAGTTGATCCCAGTTGCTCCCAATGTGTCCACATTTTCCTCCCAATAGCAGCTTCCAGTAACCCCCAGTCAGGATCTGTTCACACCCATTGTAATCCCAGTGGCTCCCAGGATGAACCCAGGAGGACCCAGTCACCCCCAGTTTGGTTCCAGTCACTCCCAGCATGACCCCAGTCACTTCAAGATACTCCCAGTATTATTCCAGTCATGCCTGAGTGAATGCCTGTCAGTCCCAGTGTGAGCCCAGTTGCTCCCAGTCACCTCCAGCATGATTCAGTCCCAACCAGCCCCTTTCCAGTCACTCCCAGTCTGGTTCCAGTAGGATCCCAGTATGACCCCAGCATGGTCACAGCTGCCCCCATTTACCCCCACGTGGTTTCAGTCTTCTTCCAGAGTATCCCAGTTGCTCCCATGTCCTCAGTGGCTTCCAGCCTGATTCCAGTTGCTCAAAGACACTCCCAGTCACCCTCAGTGCAGTCCCAGTTTCTGCCAGTATGATCCAGTATGATCCCAGTCTCCTCCAGCATGGGTGTAGCCTCTCCCACTGTGATCCCAGTAGGATCCCATTTGCCCCCAGGGAATTTGCAGAGCCCCAGCCATGCTGTTTGCCCCCAGCCTGCCCACGGCAGCCTGGGGCTGCTCCCGGTCCCAGGGGCTTTTCTGTGCTCAGCAACTTGGCTGGGC
>JAJEOU010002442.1:0-17255 GCA_021534815.1 Acrocephalus arundinaceus | reverse complement strand
AGCTAAATGAATAGTCATCTTCTTTCAGGGGGTAGAGTCACTGTGTGTGCTGGTTTGAAAGCAAAACCAGTGAAGGACTCCAAGTCAGAAACACAATTTAATAAGATGAAAAGAAAATAAAGTAAAGTAAAATGAAATAAAAGTAATAGTTCAAAAAAAACCTGACAGAGTCAGAATACAACCTGACACCCTGTTAGTTAGGGTGGTAGTGGCAGTCCAGATGAGATGGTCTTGTCGAAGCAGTGATTCCTGTAGAAACTTCTGGCAGCTCTTGTCTCCTCTGGGAGTCCAGTGGATTAAAGCTGCTTGTGCTGTCCCAAACCCTGGATTTATCCAGGTGGGAATGCTTGGCTCCTCCCCCTGGGCGGAGCATCCCACAATGGGGATGATCTCATTCTATGAGTCATGCAGTGGGTCCTTGATGGCCCATTAAACAGAGATAACTCCCGGAGGAAGTTATCTATGAGTCATGGGCAAGGCATTGTTAGGCTCGTTAACAGAAGATAAGGAAAACACTGCCCCACCCTGGCTCCAACGGCTCATGGGGATAGAATACAAACCCTGGGCACAATTTTACATTGTAACCTAGGACATAATCCACCCCTTATTCTATCACCATCTACATCATATACCCTCACAGATACATACATATATACACAGAATGAAACCTTACACACTAATTCTAGTTCTCACTTAAAATTAGGTCTCCTTGTGGTACACAACGGGTTTCTCCATCTTTCTGCATTACCCACCAAGTATAACCAGGTCCTTGAGCAAAAACAATCCCACGGATGGGTCTGCCTTTGCCTGAGGTGGGATTAATCCAAACAGTCTTTCCTAAAATCCCTTTCATGTGTACCAGAGGGACTTTATCTCCATCCACTGTGTGCAAGGGTTCAGACTGGGCAGGACCAGCTCGATTGATGGAGCCTCGGGTGTTGACCATCCAGGTGGCTTTGGCTAAGTTTATGTCCCAATTCTTGAAGGTCCCTCCACCAAGTGCCTTCAGGGTAGTCTTTAATAGTCCATTGCACCGTTCAACTTTCCCGGCAGCTGGTGCATGATAAGGGATGTGGTATATCCATTCAATACCATGTTCTTTGGCCCAGGTGTTTATAAGTCCATTCTTAAAATGTGTCCCGTTGTCTGACTCGATTCTCTCTGGGGTGCCGTGTCTCCACAGGACTTGCTTTTCGAGGCCCAGGATGGTATTCCGGGCAGTAGCATGAGGCACAGAATAGGTCTCCAGCCATCCAGTGGTTGCTTCTACCATGGTCAGCACATAGCGCTTGCCTTGGCGGGTCTGGGGAAGGGTGATGTAGTCAATCTGCCAGGCTTCCCCATACCTGTACTTCAACCATCGTCCACCGTACCACAGAGGCTTCACCCGCTTGGCCTGTTTGATTGCAGCGCAGGTCTCACAGTCATGGATGACTTGTGAGATGCTGTCCATAGTAAGGTCCACCCCTCGGTCGCGGGCCCATCGGTATGTTGCATCTCTTCCCTGATGACCAGAGGCATCATGGGCCCAACGAGCTAGGAATAATTCTCCCTTGTGCTGCCAGTCTAGATCCACCTGTGATACTTCCACCTTGGCAGCTTTGTCTACCTGCTCATTGTTGCGATGCTCCTCATTAGCCCAACTCTTGGGTACGTGTGCATCCACGTGTCGAACCTTCACGGTTAGCTTCTCTACTCGGGTAGCAATGTCCTGCCAAATCTCAGCAGCCCAGATGGGTTTCCCTCTGCGCTGCCAGTTGGCCTTTTTCCAGCGATTCAGCCATCCCCACAGGGCATTAGCTACCATCCATGAGTCAGTGTAGAGATAGAGCCTCGCCCACTTCTCTCGTTCAGCAATATCCAAAGCCAGCTGGACAGCTTTAAGCTCTGCCATCTGACTCGATCCACCTTGTCCCTCGGTAGCTTGTGCAACTCGTCGTGTGGGGCTCCATACTGCAGCTTTCCATTTCCGGTCAGCACCTATAATTCGGCAGGAACCATCAGTGAAGAGGGCATATCGTCTTTCAGTCTCTGGTAGTTCGTTATATGGTGGGGCCTCCTCAGCACGTGTCACTTGCTCCTCTTCTTCTTCAGAGGATAATCCAAAAGTCTCACCTTCAGGCCAGTTTGTTATAACTTCCAGAATCCCAGGGCGATTTGGGTTTCCAATACGGGCGCGCTGTGTAATGAGGGCAATCCATTTGCTCCAAGCAGTGTCGGTTGCATGATGCGTGGAAGGAACCTTTCCCTTGAACATCCACCCCAGCACCGGCAGTCGGGGTGCCAGAAGCAGCTGTGCTTCAGTGCCAATTACTTCCGAGGCAGCTTGAACTCCTTCATAGGCGGCCAAGATTTCCTTCTCCGTGGGAGTGTAGTTGGCTTCGGACCCTTTGTAGCTTCGACTCCAGAATCCCAGTGGTCGACCCCGAGTCTCACCAGGCACCTTCTGCCATAGGCTCCAGGACAGGCCATTGTTCCCAGCTGCTGAGTAGAGCACATTCTTCACATCTGGTCCTGTCCTCACTGGGCCAAGGGCTACCGCATGAGCAATCTCCTGCTTGATCTGGGCAAAGGCTTGCTGCTGTTCAGGGCCCTAGTGGAAATCGTTCTTCTTGACCTGTGCAAGGTAGAGAGGACTCACAATCTGGCTGTACTCAGGAATGTGCATTCTCCAGAAGCCTATAGCACCTAGGAAAGCTTGTGTTTCCTTCTTGCTGGTTGGTGGAGACATCGCGGTGATCTTGTTGATTACTTCTGTGGGTATCTGGCGACGTCCATCTTGCCACTTGACTCCCAGGAACTGGATTTCTCGAGCCGGCCCCTTAACCTTACTTCGCTTAATGGCAAAACCAGCTTTTAGTAGAATCTGGACAATCTTTTCTCCTTTCTTGAAGACTTCCCCTTCTGTGTTCCCCCACACAATAATGTCATCAATATACTGGAGATGTTCAGGAGCCTCGCCTTTTTCCAATGCAGTCTGGATCAGTCCATGGCAGATTGTGGGACTGTGCTTCCACCCCTGGGGCAGTCGGTTCCAGGTATACTGCACACCCCTCCAGGTGAACGCAAACTGAGGCCTGCACTCTGCTGCCAAAGGAATGGAGAAGAAGGCATTGGCAATGTCGATGGTCGCGTACCACTTTGATGCCTTAGACTCTAGCTCATACTGAAGCTCCAGCATGTCTGGCACAGCAGCACTCAGTGGTGGAGTGACCTCATTCAGACCACGGTAATCCACAGTCAGTCTCCATTCTCCACTGGACTTACGCACAGGCCAGATGGGGCTGTTAAAAGGTGAACGAGCCTTGCTGACCACCCCTTGGCTCTCCAGTTTACGAATCATCTCATGGATAGGAATCACAGAGTCTCTGTCGGTGCGGTATTGCCGACGGTGCACTGTTGCTGTGGCGATTGGTACTTGTTGTTCTTCAACTCTCAGCAGTCCCACAGCAGAGGGGTCATCTGAGAGACCAGGCAAGGTATTCAGTTGTCTGATGCCTTCTGTCTCTACAGCAGCTATCCCAAAAGCCCAGCGATATCCTTTTGGGTCTTTGAAATATCCATTTCTGAGATAGTCTATGCCAAGGATGCATGGGGCCTCTGGGCCAGTCACAATGGGGTGTTTTTGCCACCCGTTCCCAGTTAAACTCACTTCGGCCTCCACTACAGTCAGCTGCTGGGACCCTCCTGTCACTCCAGAAATAGAAACAGATTCTGTCCCTACATACCTTGATGGCATCAGGGTACATTGAGAGCCAGTGTCAATCAAAGCCGTATACTCTTGTGGGTCAGATGTGCCAGGCCATCGGATCCACACAGTCCAATAGATCCGATTGTCCCTTTCCTCTACCTGGCTAGAGGCAGGGCCCCCCTATTCCTGGTCATGGTGCATGCTACTCTCTTCCTGTACATATGTTCCCGAGGTTCCTTCGAGAGGACCAGTCATATCATCATTCCTATCCCGTCTGGAGTTTTGTGCTCGAGAGACTGGAGCAGCATTGACTCTAGATGAACTTCTTGTGGTAGGAGTCTCTCTTTTCAGTTCACGTACCCGGGCTGCTAAGGAGGAGGTGGGTTTTCCATCCCACTTCCTCATGTCTTCTCCATGCTCCCGAAGAAAAGACCAGAGGTTACCTTGTGGAGTGTATGTTCTCTCCCTGGCTGGGGGACGCCTGCTCCTAATGGCAGAGACTCTTGTTGGTTCTGGCGAGACATGGTAAATTTCTTCTTTAATCAAGCTTCGGATTTGCTCAGCCAGCCTTGTTTCCACGGATGAGACATGGGTACGAAATGGGGCAGTGACAGTGTCCTCATAAATTCTTAGTTTATTGACTAAGACGCCCACCCTGTCCTCGCCTGCCCTCCATTGCAGCGTTGCCAGGTAACGGGAGTACATCTCTGGTCCAAGCCGTGCGAATCTCAACCACATCTGCGATGTGCAGTGGACTTCATCTGGGCTTTTAGGAAATCTCTCATCCTCTGAGAAAATGATCTCCAGCACAGCCAATTCCCTCAGGCATCGGATACCTTGTTCCATTGTGTTCCACTTTCCTTGGTGCACCTGGAGATCTTCTTTACAAAGGTATCTGTCCTTCACACTTGTTAGCAGTCGTCGCCAAAGGCTGAGAGTTTCTTGGGTTCTCCCGATCCCCTGGTCAATGACCACATCCCGGGACAGCGATCCCAGTTGCCTGGCCTCACTTCCATCCAGAATGGTGTCATTGGCTGCAGCGTCCCAGATACGGAGCAGCCAGGTCAGGACGGATTCATTTGTCTGGCGGGTGAATTCCCTCCGCAGGTCACGCAGCTCACCCAGGGACAGAGAGCAAGTGATGATCTCTGGCTCTGTCTCTTCTGCTGGGTGCGAAGGTCCTGCTGCATCCTCATCAGTTACTATGCGGACTGATTTGCTCTTTGCTTTCTTCTTCTGAACAGGAGCAACTGCTACCGGTTTAGGCTGTTCCAGTTCAGTGATGGTTTGTGTGGAAATGCTGGCATTTTTGGCTTCTTTCTCCTCTGTGACAACCTGCACAGACACAGACGTTGTGGCTTTGCACGTGGCTTCCTTCTCTTCTGTGGCAGTCTGCGTGGACGTGGGCACTGTTGCCTTGATTTCGGTTCTTTTCTCTTCTGTGGCAGTCTGCGTAGACTCGGACACTGTTGCCTGGCTTTTGGTTCCTTTCTCCTCTGTGACAATCTGTGTGGACACGAAGGCTGTTGCTGTGCATTTGGTTCTTTTCTCCTCTGCCTCAAGAAAACGCTGCACTTTAAGCATGGTGCAGGCTGTGCAGAGAAGACAAAGCAGCACTAACAACAACATTATGCTATCCTTGGTATCCAGAGAGAACTCAATATTTCCAAAAACTGCTGTATCAGCCTTGAAAGACTGGAAAAAATCATTCTTTACCCCTCCCCACTGTGGCTGGGTGAGATTGTTGAGACCCCAAACAAAGCATCCTAGACCGGGGCAAGACAACAAAATTGAGTACATATTCCGAATTGTGCTCATTGCCTCACAGGTTATCATGCAATAGGCATAATAGACCAATAAAGCAATCTTAGTGATGTACCCTGGTTTACACCAGAATATTAAGATCTGCAGATACTGCCCTATGTGCGGAAAAATATAGAGAGCTAGGTACAAGACACATGTAAACATGCTGAGCATCATAGTGAACAGGTGTCTTTTTCCCAAAATTGTAATTCTGACTTTTCTCAGTACCTCCTGCCCCACGTTGGGCACCAAAAATATGTGCTGGTTTGAAAGCAAAACCAGTGAAGGACTCCAAGTCAGAAACACAATTTAATAAGATGAAAAGAAAATAAAGTAAAGTAAAATGAAATAAAAGTAATAGTTCAAAAAAAACCTGACAGAGTCAGAATACAACCTGACACCCTGTTAGTTAGGGTGGTAGTGGCAGTCCAGATGAGATGGTCTTGTCGAAGCAGTGATTCCTGTAGAAACTTCTGGCAGCTCTTGTCTCCTCTGGGAGTCCAGTGGATTAAAGCTGCTTGTGCTGTCCCAAACCCTGGATTTATCCAGGTGGGAATGCTTGGCTCCTCCCCCTGGGCGGAGCATCTCACAATGGGGATGATCTCATTCTATGAGTCATGCAGTGGGTCCTTGATGGCCCATTAAACAGAGATAACTCCCGGAGGAAGTTATCTATGAGTCATGGGCAAGGCATTGTTAGGCTCGTTAACAGAAGATAAGGAAAACACTGCCCCACCCTGGCTCCAACGGCTCATGGGGATAGAATACAAACCTTGGGCACAATTTTACATTGTAACCTAGGACACTCCTGTTCAGCCGGCTGCCAACCAGAACCCCCAGGTCCCTCTGCCTGAACACTGTCCAGCTACACCGTCCCCAGTCTCTAACGTTGCAGGGGATTATTGTGGCCAAAGTGCAGGACTATGCACTTGGATTTGTTAAACTTCATCCTATTGGACTCTGCCCATCCATCCAACCCTTCCAGGTCTCTCTGCAAAGCCCTCCGTCCTTCCAACAGATCAACACATGCTCCCAGCTTAGTGTCATCTGCAAATTTACTAATGAAAGACTCAAAACCCTCATCCAAAATCTGAGGCAGCCAGAGAAGGAGCTGTGCCCCACAGACCCACACAGCCACTGCCCATCTCCGAGACCCCCATCCCCTGGGACCTTAACCTTGGGGCCCCAATCCTTATGTTCTCCCTCCCTGGGATCCCCATCACAGGACTGCCACTCCCCAGGAACTCCATGGCCAAGGACCCCATTCCCAAAGAATCCTTTCCTATTCATTCCATCCCCTACAATGTCCGTTCCCCCAGGATGTGTTTTCCCCCAGGACCTCCCAATCCCACATGACCCCCCATTCCCCAGGTACCCCATCCCTGGCACCCCATCCCATGACCCCAAACCCCTGGAGCCCACATTCCCCTGGGACTCCCAGCCCTGAGTCCTCCCATACCTGGGGCCCCCCATTCCTATGGCACCTCCATCCCCGGTGACTCCCCATCCTCAGGACCCCCATTCCCCAGGGACCCCAGACTTGGGACGCATCATTCTCCTGGACACCCATCCCTGGCTCCCCAAATCCCCTGAGCCCCCCACTCCTGAGAACCCCATGTCCCACTGTGTGCCACCCAGCCTTGTCCCCAGCCTGTCCCCACCCTGCCCACAGCCTGTCCCCAGCTTGTGGTCACTCTGCCCCCACCAGGTGCTGCCTACGCATGAGATAAGACCTGACCCCGCTTCCTTCCACCCTGGCTGAAGGGCCACCACCCAGGGGACAGCCATCGCTGGCAGCGAGTGACAGCCAGCCTGGATGGCTGGGGACACAGGGATGGCCGGGAAGGTGGCGCTGCTCCTGTAGGGTGAGTGCCCCGGGCATAGGCCTGACACCCCAGGGATGGGCCTTGGTGAGGCAGAGGTCAGTGGGGAGGGGGCACAGGGGGGCTGTGGAGTCCCCTGATGTCCCCAAGGCCAGCAGAGCCAGTGCATGAGGTGACCCAGGGTCGTGAGGTGGCTGTGGGAACAGGAGAGGGGGGACAGGAACAGGGCAACTAGGATATGCGGATGGGAACAGGGGGATAGAGATGTGGGGACAAGGATGTGGCCAGAGGAACCTTGTGGCTGGGGCAGCTGTGGGGACAGGGACAGGGGAACAGGGATACAGGGACAGGGACAAGGGCCACATACCAATCAGATGGGGCATGGAGACAGGTGCCATCGGAATGGGATCACGGGCACAGGACCATGGGGATGTGGCTGTGGGGGCAGGTGCTGTGAGAATGGTAGAGGTGACCTGTGCAAACATGAAGTGTCCACAGTGTCCCCATGTCCTGCCTCAACCCAGTTTGACCGAGATGCGTCTGTCCTCAAGACTTCCATGCCAAACCAGTGTGCCCATGGGGAAAGTTTGGCTTCAGCCCCCCAAATCCTGTCCCCCAAGTTCTGCTGCCTTGCCAACCCCACCCAGTCCCTGTCCCTTGTCTTTTCCAGCCCAGACCCTCGGCCTCGTTGGTGAGTCCTCAGGAGATGCCATGTCCCCACCTTGCTTTCTCCAGCCCCATGCTGGCCCTGGCAGGCTGGTGTCCCCTGTCACCTGCAGGTGCCCAGACCACCCAGCTCTTGGTGGATCCCCCCTGGATGCCAGCGGTGCTGTGGGACCAGGTGACATTGACCTGCCATGGTATGGGGACTGCCGGTGCTACCACCTGGTACAAGGATGGGAAGCTTTGGTGGCAGGACGGACGCAACCACTTCACTGTCACTGAAAGTGGCACCTACACATGTGCCAGAGATGGCACCGGGCTGAGCTCTCCTGTGACAGTCCTAAATGGTGAGTGGGGGGCTTGGTTTTGTACAAACCCTACAATGGCTCTGAGTGGGCTCCTGTCCGTCTGTGGCTTCACGTCCTTGTTGTTATGATTGCCCAATCCCTGCACATGGGGACATCTCAGTGCATCCCACTGTGCTCCTGTGCACACCAGTTTCCTCCAGTGCACACCAGTTCATCCCGGGGTGATGGAAGCCGTTTGGTGTTCTGGGCTTTGATGGGTTTCCCCCTGGTATCCCCAGGAGCCTCTGGTGTAATGGGGATTCCAACAGTGGTCCCCATTGTAATGGGGATGGCACCGGACCCCTCTTGAGTCCCTGTGTGTAAAAGGACCCCCCTGTCCCACAGACTGGCTGGTGCTGCAGGTGCCAGCATGGCCGCAGGTGGAGGGGGACACGGTTACACTGCGCTGCCGGTGCTGGCAGAACAGGTCTATCACCATGGTGCAATTTTACCACAAGAAGAAGGATCTGGGGCAGCCTCTCAATGGGACAGAGCTGTCCCTGCCCCCCCTGCAGCTGCACCACAGTGGTCCCTACCTCTGCAGGGGCTTGGTGCCCTCGGAAGAACCACAATGGCAAAACTCTGCACCAGTGACAATGACAGTGCATGGTGAGCACCCCCACAGCTGCCACCCAGATACCCTGACACCCCAACACCTCACACCTTGAGAACCCAAATGCCCCTTCCCAATTGACTCAGAGTCACAGTCCTCACCTCCCCTCTCCTTCCCAGAGCTCTTCACAGTGCCGGTGCTGGAGGCTGCCCCTCTGCCCACCGAGGGGTCCCCCCTCAATCTCAGCTGCCTCAGCACCCCCAGCCCCCTGCGGCCCAAAGCCACCCTCCTGCACCTCTTCTACCGGGACGGGCACTTGGTGGGGGGCCCACAGGGGTCCCCGCAGCTCCTGGTGCCCGCCGTGGGGGTCTCCCACTCAGGGAATTACAGCTGCCAGGTCTGCTCCAAGAGTAGGGCGGTGTGCAAGAGCAGCGCCCGGCTCCACGTCACGGTGCGCAGTGAGTGCGGGGATGGGATCAGGGAGCCCCCACATCCCTCCCAGCTCTCCCATCCTTGATCAACCCTCTGCGTGGTGCCCTGCCTTCCCAGGTCTCTCCCATCACCTTCCCTGGTGCCTGCATCCCCCAACAGGTCCCATAACCCCTCTCTAGGTGCACCTCTCCCTCTCTGAGGTCCCTCCCTTGTCCACAGGTCCCACCATCCCTGTCTGGGTCCCCATAACCTTCCCTGTGGTTCCCTTCAACCCTCTCCATATGTCCCCTAACTTGATCTCCCACACTTCTCTGGGGTCCCTTCCTCCCCTTTCCAAGCCCATCCCCCATCTCTGGGCCCCATTCTTCCTCACTGAGATCCTTGCACCCCTCTCAGATCCTCCCCCTACGAGAGTTCTTCACTGCTCTGTGGTGTCCCCCACTCCTCACATCTCCCCAAAGCCTTCTCTGTCCCCCTGCAGAGGTCCCATTCTCGTGGGTGTCCCTGTCAGTGCAGCCCCCTGGGGGACAGGTGACACTGGGTGAGCGCCTGATGCTGAGCTCTGCGGTGGCCACAGGGACAGGCCCCCTGTCCTTCTCCTGGCACTGGGAGGGCTCGGCCACACCACTAGGAACCGGGCCCAATCTGGACCTGTGGCTTGTTTGGGACGAATACAGCAGCCACACCAGTGCTGGGACAGTGATGGGGACAGCGTGGCTGAGAGCCCTGCATACAATATCACTGTCCTGGACGAGAAGCACCCTTGGGCTGAGGGTGATCCCACCCACAGCATCCCCAATTCCACACATTCCCATTCCACCTCAACACCCCCACACCATCCCCAGCCCAGCCCAGGTCACAGCCCCCACCACTGGGTGTCACAGCCCAGGGTCACTGGCACCCTCTGGCTCCAGGTATCCTCACCCAGGAAATCCAGGCCATGCATCCCTAATGCCAGCTGTCACATGCCCCACTCCCCATCAGGTCACATTCACCCTACTGAGCGTGACCCTCCCAGGGCAGTGAGACCCTTGGGACTGGGGTGATGCCCCCATTGATTTGCCTCATCAGACCCAGCACATCCCACCCACACCATTCCACGCCCCCCACGAGGTGACGGCCATCACCACCTTTGGACACAGCAGCTCTCATCCCACCCTCACCTCACCCTCATCCCATCCTCATCCCTCACCCCTCATCCATCCCATGTCCTCATCTAACAGCACATGATGGCCCCAACACCATGGGGTCACTGTCCTGGGTGAAGGAGACCCTCTGTCTCCAGGTGCCACCATACAGACTCCCTCATCCCCCCATGCCTGGTGCCAGCCCCTCCTGCTGGCCTCAGCCCTGTCTCTGTCCCCACAGTGCCCGTGGCCAATGCCACCATCACCCCTGGTCCCCCGGCACACCAAGTGCACACAGGTGACCCCGTGACCCTGCACTGCTCAGTGCAGGTGGGCTCAGCCCCTGTCACCTTCATCTGGCTGCACAATGGGCAGGAGGTGGCCCGGGGTCCTGTCCTGGAGCTTGGGGACATTGATTTGGGACATTCGGGCACCTACCAATGCGTGGCCACCAACCAGCTGGGATAGGACAGGCACCGCGTGTTCCGGGCACTCAGCCCTGAGCTGGCCCTGGAGGTGACACCACAGGGACACTGGACCAGTGATGAGGTCACACAGGGTCATTGGGTTTGCAGGACCCCCAGAGTGACAACTGACCCTGACGTGTCCCTTTTGTCCCCAGCAGTGGCCACAGGGGTTGGCGGGTCCCTCCTGTTCCTGGTCCTGCTTGTGGGTGTAGCTGTGGGCTGGCACCAGTGGAACAACATGGGTGGGTGACAATGGGGAAAACCTAGGGAGGTGGGAGGCCACCTAGAATTTTGGGGATATGGGCAGCACCCACAGCCTTTGACTTTGGCAGTGCTGAGTGCTCAGGACCTTTGCTCAGGGTCCTCAAGGATTTGGGGGTGGTGTTGGAAGGTCTTGCATGGATGTTGGGGGCCTTTTCAGTGATCCTGCAGGAATTTAGAGAAGTCCCCTTCCTTGCCACGCTTGGGCTTCTGGGCGCTCAGGGGTTCCAGAGCACTGGGGTGGTTCAGGGGTTCTGGGGGACATCAGGGATGCTCAAGGGTTCTGGGAGAAACTGAGGGTCCAGTGGGGTTTCAGGATTCCTGAGGGGACCTTGGGGACCCCACAGTTACCCCTCCCCTCTTTCCTTTGCAGCTGCCAGGAAACACCAGGAAAGGTCAGTGGGGGGCTCAAACCACACTGTCCCCTTTGACCCCAACCCCCAAGACCTCCCATTCCCCCCACACATCCCTTGATTCCCGCAGGGCCCCCCGGATCCCCCGGCCCCCCAGAGGAGGGGAGGTTCTGTACAGCCACATCGTGAGCACCAAGCAGATGGGGGCTGAGTACAGGCTGGGACACACACAGAGGGACACGTCACCCACGAGTGTCACCCCCACCCAGATCCCACAGCCAGTGTCTCTCGCAGCGTCCCCCCGTGCCACCACATTCCAGGATCCCCAGGTGACCTACACGGAGCTGTGGGGACCCCATGGGCGACTGCGGGAACTCAGTGACCCCTACGGGAATGTGCTGTGACACTTGGGGCACATGTGGGCACTGGGGGGCTCTGGGAGAGCTGGGGGGCAGTGGGGGACCCCACTCATGGGCAGCCACACGTGTGTGTCCCTTCCAATGCCCCCATGGGTGCCCAACATTCATGGGTAGGTGGGCACAAGTGGGGGTCACATGTGAAACTGCACAGGGCACCCAGAGCTCCCCAGGCCCCCAGAACCCCCAAGGGCTTCTTCACCCTCTTCCACTACCACGAGTGCCTCCCCATTCCACATCCAGGTGCTCCCAGTACTCTCAGACATTTCCGTATTCCCTCCCCACAGTGCTCCCAGTAACCCCAGGGGCTCCCTATTTCCCCTCCTGCCTCTCCATTGCTCCCAGTAGATCCAGGTGCTTTCCATTCTGTCTCCCAGTACCCCTGTACTCCCAGCGGCTCTGCAATCCCCCTCTCAGCACTCCCAGTACACCCATGGCTCCTCATGTCTCCTCCCAGTGCCAGGGGAACACAGGACTCCTTTCCCTGTTATTGGTGTCAAAATAAAGCTTTTTGGTTAAACTGGCAGAAATGGCATTTCTTTGTTCAGCTTTGTTGGGCTTTAGGAATGGGATTCTCTAAATCTAGTCTTCCACTAAAAACCAGGGGCTTCTGCCCCTCCCCCTGCCAGGGGAGCCACAGAAGGCAAAGGTCCTAAATGGCTGAGAGAAGAACAATTTCCCGCAAAGAGCAAAGAGAGAACAAAACCAACAGCATCAGCATCAAGGTTCAGAATCCAAAGGGTCACAAATGCAACAATTTCCATTGAAAGCCCCCAAAAAGGAACAAACGCCAGACCCTTCCACAGCACCTTTCCTCCACCAGGAGAAACCTGGCAGGGCCCTGGACCTTCATTGCTTTGATAGCTAAGTTGCCTTCAGGAGGCTCTGGAATATCTTATCCCCTGTCTCAAACCACTCCCCTGCCATGTACCTCACATGATTTTGTCATGAAGGCCCTTTGGGCATTCTTAAGCCTTCCACTTTTTCTGGGCATCCAGGATCAGGACATGGCACAAGGTGGCGCTGGGTTTCTAGTCAGTTCCAGGAACTCTGGACACTCATCCAGGTCAAGGCAAACTGTGACCTGCAAACTCTGCTGCCAAAGGGACAGTATCCTGCTTTAAAGGTGTCTGACAGGGAAGGCTAGAACTTCCTCTGGAAAGGAAAATATGACCACCATCCCTCCAAAATATTATAATTTTGAAATTCCAGAGCTTTCAGGCAGAGATATGGGAACAGGAATAACAGTTCCTTACTATAATATATATAACAAGGGAAACAATTAACAACACCGCCAGCAACAACAAACAAAACCACAAACCCAGTCCCAGCCCTCTCTGGGCTTCAGGCCCTTCCCCTCCGGTGCAGTTCCTGGCACAGCCGGCAGGGGCGCTGGTGGCTCCTGGCTGGGCAGGGCAGGTGCGATGATTCCCCCGCGGCTGCAGGGGGCGCTGTGGCGCCAGCTCGGCTGTCTGTCTCCATGGTTAATGGAGACTCAGCCAGCGGGAGAGAGAGAGAAGCTTCCTTCCCTCACTGCCGGGGCTGGGGGACAGCTGGGAATGGTGCCACTGCGGATGGCAAAATGGGCTGCAGCAGGATTCCTCAGAGTGGCAGCTGGAATGGCAGAGGGAAGCACACACCAGGGAAGGGTAAATGAAGTGTAGCAAAAACTTGGAAGCTATAGCACGAGCTCAGGTGGGAGACGGGGTGATGGTTTAAAGTGTAGAAAAAAGCCTGAAGCAGCAGCAGAAAATGGCGGAGCTGGGCAGCGACAGGCAGGCTCCCGCAAACAGCTGCCACACGCAGCCAGGAGACGCCCTCTGGGAAGGAGGAGGGGCTTTGGGTTCCGGATTCTCCCCTGAGGCACCTGAGTAGATGGTGAGGGTCCTTTCCAGTGAGATCGGCTGTTGAAAACGTCCCAGTTCAAGGGCTGCTCTCATGAACAAAGCCTCCGTCATGGTAGGAGAAGCAGTGAAGGGTGGAACTCCATGGTGGCAGCCAATTGTCCCCAGAGCAAGAGCAGCACTGTCCCACCTCTGGAGCCAGGAGCAAGAGAGAGAGAGGAGCCCAGCCCAGCCCCTCAGCCCCCAGCCAAAACCTCACGGTGTGTCTGCCTTTCCCAAGAGAAGTTGTTCTTGCACCCTGAGCAGCCCCAGAGCAGAAGGGTCCAGGGAGAGCCCAGGGCAGGGACTGAGCTGTGGAATTGCCTCTGTCTCCACAGCAGCTCT
Organism: Acrocephalus arundinaceus; assembly: GCA_021534815.1. Taxonomy (NCBI): domain Eukaryota; kingdom Metazoa; phylum Chordata; class Aves; order Passeriformes; family Sylviidae; genus Acrocephalus; species Acrocephalus arundinaceus. Next base: position 3,091 of record JAJEOU010002442.1, on the reverse strand, counting down.
GCCAAAGCTCTTTGGGCTCCCTGAAATCCCTTTTCCTGAGAGAATTTGTGCCAAGGATTCGCGGGGCAGATTGATATCATAGAAGGGAAATGTGTGACCTCACAGAGTGAGAATTTGACATGACAGAGTGGACTTTTACATGACAGAGCAGGGTGGGACATCACAGAGTTGGTTGTGACATCACAGCACAGGTTATGGCATTACAGAGTGGCCTATGTCACCACCAAGCAGACTGTGACAATTCAAAGTGGTCTGTGATATCACAGGGCAGCTGTGTATGACATCACAAAGCAGTCATGATGTCACAGAGCAAGCAGTGACATAATGCACTGGTTGAATAATATTGTAGAGTGGGCTGTGACATCACATGAGGGCTTTGAGGTCACTTCATTGGTCACTCTGCCCCGCTCCCCTCTCAAAGCTCTCCCCCACAGAAGTGCCCCTGTGCTGCTCGTGTGGAGCAGTGTCCCCTGTCCCCCTGGGTCCCCTCCTGCCCCCAGCACCACAGCCTCCCCCAGAGGGTGTTCCACAAGATCAATCCCCACAGCCTGACATGGGGACTGGGGGCTGGGGCCATGGATGGGGGGGACAGGGGAACAGGGACCCCCCAGCAGCATTCCTGGCTCACCCCCGGGGGGAGCCTGGGCCAGGGCTCCTTCCCCCAGATCTACAAAGGCACCAGACGGGACCAGGATGAGGAGGACAGACCCCGCCAGCCCCCAGTGGTGCTCGAGGTCATGGACAGCAGCCACCACAAGGGCCTGCAGGGGAGGGGCTGTCACAGCACTCCCCCCACCCAGCTGTCCCGTATCCCTGTCCACTGACTCTCAGGCATCCACATCCCACATCTCCCACATCTCCATGTCCCACAGCCCCCACACACCCACAGCCCATGGATCCCCTGCATCCACACCCCACACCTCCCAGTGCATCCACCTCCCTCAGCCCCCACAGATTCCTGGAGGTGCCCCCGGCTGGCACCAGCCCAGCCCAGTGTGTGGAGCCACACTCAGGGTCCTCATCCCTCTTCCCCCCACCCAGAAGAAGGAGAAAATCACCCCCAGGAATGTCTCTGCTGAGAAGGTGCTGCTGGCAGTGCTGAGATTGGCCACTGCCTGCCTGAGCTTGCAGAAGGAACAACCCCTTCCTTCCTTCCTTCCTGCCTTCCTTCCTGCCTTCCTTCCTGCCTTCCTTCCTGCCTTCTTTCCTGCCTTCCTGCCTTCCTGCCTTCCTTCCTTCCTTCCTTCCTTCCTTCCTTCCTTCCTTCCTGCCTTCCTTCCTGCCTTCCTGCCTTCCTTCCTGCCTTCCTTCCTGCCTTCCTTCCTGCCTTCCTTCCTGCCTTCAGCCCTTCCTGCCTTCCTTGCTGCCTTCCTTCCTGCCTTCCTGCCTTCCTGCCTTCCTCCCTCTCTCCTTCCCTGCCACACGTGGGGTTTCTCAGCCATGGATGTCCTGGGGAATGGCAGTCTTTGGATGGGGGTCCCTGGAAGGGGAAAAATAAGGAATGGGGGTCCTATGGTTGGGTTCCCAGGGGAATTGGGGTTCCAGGGATGGGCAGTGGCTGGGTGGGCCTGTGGGTCCCAGTTCCTTCCCTGGGTGCCTCAGATTTAGGGGTGACTCAGGGCCCAGTGCTGTCCCATCAAGGCTCTCATGGTTTGCTGGGAGTCACCCCAGGTGGATTCCAAGGGGCTTTGGGTCTGTTTCCCCAAATTTCCTAGGGGCTTTTTCCTCTCTTCATTTCCATTTCCTTCCTTTTTTTCTGTCACATTCATAGCCCCCGGTTCAGTTCCCTGCTCAGCAATCCTGGGGAACTCCTGAGCAGGTGCTGGGCTGAGGGGACCCTGGGAAGGGGAAAATGGGGTGCTGTAGGGGAGGTGGGGTGGTTGGGGCTGGGGGGTGTCCAGCTGTGCCCCCCCAACACTTTCACTTTCTCTCTCCTGCAGCAGAAGGAAGAGGCCGTTTGTACCGAGTGTCACACAGGGGGATGGGCTCTGTCCTTGGGGGCACATCCAGGGGCTCCTGTCCCTGTTCAGGAGTGTCCCTGTTCTGCGGGTGACACATCCTGGGGGTGGCACATCCCAGCTGATGACAATCTGTACTTGGAGAAGGGCAGGGAGGGCTCAGTCCGTGAGCACCGTCATGGCCAACACAAACTCCACTTGGGAAAATGAATTGATCATTCCTCAGTTCAGAGCTGAAAAAGGAGAGTGAAACACGTTTGGAAATGCCTTCCCTCTTGGGAACTGCTCAAGCAGGGACTTCTCATGGGCTCACAACCCCCTTTGGGCATCCCCTGCTCAGGTGGGGGCTCCTGCAGGGCTGCAGGGGGGTCTCTGCTCTCTGGGGCCTCCCATGGGCTGCCGGGAACTCTCCAGAGCCCCTGGTACCCCTCTTTCCTCCCTGCAGGGCTGCTCCTCTCGCAGCCTCGACCTCCTCTTGGCTGCTGCAATTCTATCTGTGCCTGTTGCGGTGTGTCATTTATGTTTAATTCCCTATGGTTTATTTCTTTACCCCCCCAGGGTGGTGGTTTAGCCTGGGTTATTGTTTTCCCTGATACCTACCCCTATTCCTGAATGTTCCTGCCATCCTTCCTGGTGCCAGCCCTGTCCTGGACTGCCTCTTGAGAATCCCCTATTTCCGAGGCTCCATTGGTCTATTATACAAATCTCATCACAGTTGCTTTCTCATTGGTTTTATGTCTTGTTACAACCCGCTTAAATAAGCTGAGTTCGTAGTGGTCTCAGAGTACAAAAGAGGCAAAGAGAATAGTGTTTAACCAGAAAAATCAATGCACTTTTATTAATGTGCCCACAAAACTGATATGCAATAATGAGAGAGAGAGAGAGAAACAGGAGGAAAGAAATGATATGGAGAGAAAAGAAAGAAGAGAGAGGAGGAAGAGAAGAAGTGATATGTACACAGAGATAGCAGAATCCTCGCAGTGTCCAATGATACTTTGCTCCTTGTGCTTTTGGCCAATAACCGTCACCCATCCTCATGTTGATAGACACTTGTGATGGGAGTCCTTGAAAGGGGTCTCCTCTGAGCTGAACTATAAAGTCTTCCAGGCGAGAAGGCACACCAAGTGGGGGGA
>JAJEOU010000005.1:209949-262140 GCA_021534815.1 Acrocephalus arundinaceus | reverse complement strand
ACCAAACCCTCCTGGGCACGGGGTCAGACCCCCCTCTCTGCTACCCCCATGGAGGTTTTTGTTGGGCTGGCTGCCCCAGCTCCAGCCCCAGCCCAGGGCAGAGTAGGGGCTGAAGGCTGTCAGCAGAGCTGGGAGCTGGCCCCCCTACCACTCCCACCCAAATCAACTTGTCTCAAACATTAATCCCATTCCAGCAGAAAGAGGGAGAAGCCCCAGTACTACAACCAGCCTGGGTCATGCGATGCCCAGGAGCATCCCCTGGGAGAGCTCACCTGCAAATCAGGTGTAGACTGTGTGTGGTAGGAAGGTGCCACAGCCAAAGTTAATCAGTTTTGGCTGCCCAGGGGCCAGGTTGAGCAGGTTGTTCCCTGTTTGATTTCCCTGTGCAGGACCCCACAGCTGGTGCAGTGCTGCACGGCCTCCAGCACCTGGTGGAACAGCCCCCATGCCTCCTCCTCTGGCAGGAACCCCCCTCTGCCACGAAACCCGAGAGGTCCTGGCATCACTCTGAACACTCCAGCACCAACAAGAAACCGTTGGGGAGCTCAGCCCACTCCAGGAGCAGAATGACACCAGCACACTCAGTGGACACCTTGTTCAGCAGCACGATCTCCAGTGGTGCACTGGTTCCTTGGGCTGTGGGAGGACCATGATGCCGTCAGTAGGGCTCAGGCTGTGCCAGGGCTCTGGGCCCCCTCACCCAGCCCGGGATGCTCTGCACCCTCCGCTGGCCCCACTCCCACTCTCCCTGTAGGGCTCCCGGTGGCTCCCACCATGCAGGGCTCCGGCTCCTCGCTGCCCGGCACACCCCGGCCTCTCCTGCCGGCCCCGCTCACTCCCCATCTCGCCCCAGTGCCGGATGCGATCCCGCAGCACCTTTTGATTTGCACTTGCTAGCAAAGGGAGAAGCGGGCTGAGCTCGCAGCCCAACCCCCAGGCACCAGCCCCCTCCTCCTTCACCTCTGGCCCCGCCGCTCACCGGGGCGCCGTTTAAGAGCCGTGTCCCCGCACAGACGCTGCCGAAGCTGCCGCGCCCTAGCAGGGAACCCACTCGGTACTGCTCCTGCAGGGCCTCCTGTGCCTTCCCTGCCGGCGAGACGCAGCTGTCAGCGCTCGGCCTGGGGCCAGGAACGGCCCCGACCACCCCGCGACCGCTCTGGGCCGAGCATCCACAGGCGATTGCTACTTGGAACGGGACAGCAGCGGCTCGGGGCCGGCGGCTGAGCTGCCGAGCGGCGGAGCTCGGGCCGGGGAAGGTGAAGGTGGTGGGGGCGGCCGCGCCGCGTGTGTCCTCCGCGGGCCCTGGGAGGAGCCGGGGCCGAGACAGGCGCAGCCAAAGGGCGACGATGCTGCCCCAGCCCCAGGCACTGATGCCCTCCCAGCAGCGCCACAGCCAGGACGGCGAGAGCCGGGCAGAGGCGAGACTACGGTGGGACACCCGGGGGCAGGGATGGGGCAGCCCTGACCAGGGCCAGGGGTGGGTCGGGGGAATGGCCCGGCGCAGCACAGGGAGAGAGGGAGACTGGGAGAGGAGAGGAGAGAGACAGCAGGAAATGGAGACTGGGAGAGGATGCAGGACTGCAGGAGAGGGAGAGGAGAAGCAAGAGAAAGTAGATAAAGTCAGTTCTTTTGCTGCTGCCGCCGCTGCTGCCACTGCAGCTCAAGCGCCGGGGCTGTTTGTCCATGTGTCCATGTGTCCGTGTGTCCATGTTTCCATGTGTCCGTGTGTCTGTGTGTCCGTTCCCCCCGTCTTCCACGGCTGAGCCCCACGTTTCCCTGGGGCAGCCCCTGAGTCTGTCCAAACACAGGAACTTTGCTGTGTTGAGCCAAGACCTAGAGTCTCGACTCCTGCACTGTGGCATAGGAATCCCCTCGGTTGCTGCTGTGCATTGTCCCTGCTGAGGCTTAGACACTGTCAGGGCACATTCCCTGTCTGTAGGATTTGTACCCGACCCCAGCACTGCACTTATGGCTCCAGCATTGCTTTCCAAAAAAATGGCAGAAGGCAAACTGTGTTTAGCTCATCGTATTTCAGAGTGTCTAAAACTTGCCAAGTCATGGATATTATAGGTAAGATCCGTTTGGAATTAATGGGATGGAGAAGTAGTGGAAGATGGAAAAGGGGAGGATAGAAATGAATGGAGAAAAACATCTTGGTTTGTTTCTTTCCATTTTCATTCCTTTTTTAAAAGCTGTTTCAGTTTTCCCAGAATCTTCTCCACAGTCATGTCTGCTCTTTTCAAGAACATTTCCTGGAAAACAAGGTGCAGCTTCTGCCACAAAATGTGCCACCAACTCCAGCTTCTCTTGGCTTTTCACACTGTGTGTGCAGCATGACTCTTGCAGCAAAGCAGGACAGATATTTGAAGAACTTTACAATTTGTTGTTTCTTTTTCTGTTGGGTTGGAAAGCTATGCCATTGGTGAGGTTTTCATTTTTACTGTTCTACCCTAAGAAAACATGATGGGGTACCAGGAATTGTTAGGGAATACAAGCCTGGCCAAATGCAGAAAAAGACTCTCCACAGGCTGCAGCCAGAAGTGGAGAGTTGTGTGATAACCATTCCAACATCCTCGTGGACACCTGGAAAATGATCTAGAACATGAAAATGGGCTGAAAGAGGGAGTTTGTTTCTGTGTTCAGTTTAGATGATTCTACATCTCATGCATTGATCTAAATCAAGAGTACAATCAGTTCATGATAAGCACCAGAACAAGCTGAACCTCTCCGAGGAGACGACTGAAAGAATCTGAAAAGGAGAAATGCAGGCAATGACTTAGTGAACTTTGTCTGTAAGAAAGGTCATTTTTTCTAAAAACTTCTTATCCATTCCCTCTGCTGCTGTCTTTCTGAAAATGCCATTTTCATCCCAGATGCCTCATGAAATGTTAAGCTCAAGCTTGTGGAACAGCCTGAAAGATGCCCTGTTCCTCTGCAGGGACACTCAGGCTGAAACAGAAGAATGAGATCTCTCTGGGGAAGCCTCCTCCAGGCTGGAATTTGTGCCATGCTGGGAGAGGAGGAGGAGGGGGAGAATGATGGGCGCTGTGTGGCAGGAGCAGGAGGTTTGGGCCACAGGACATTCCGCCTGCACTGCTGCCCTGCAATCGGCGGCCGTGCCCGGGGCTCTGGGCCTGGCCCCACGTGCGCTGAGCTCCCGACACTGCGGGAGCTCCCCGGGCTGGGCTCAGGTTCCCACTGGGACTGGGCAGCAGGCTGGGCTCCAACTGGGATCAGCAGCAGCTGGAAATACCTCTGGGCATCTCCACTTTGTGCTGCTGCACACAAGAAACAATGAACAAGTTGAGAAGTTCTGGTTTCTCTTTCTCCTAGTGGATCTTTTCCATTTTATTTGACATTCTGGAGGCAATTTCTGTGGTGAGCTCCTTCAGTTGATTCTATTTCAGCAGCTCCAGCAACAGGGCTGAGTTTGAATGCTGCAAATGTGGCCTGTGTGGCTTTAATTCTCCTCAACTTTGTGCTCAGGGACTTACGAGTATTGGGAGATCTGCTACTCATGAAAAAAGGTAATTGGAGTTTTATGGATAAAATTCAAGTAGAAATCAGAGGAGGGGCAAGAGCAACAATGATCTACAATTCCCAATGCAGAGACACCAGCAGCCTCCTGCTGTCACCTCAGGGTGAGTAAAACAGTGCTGGAAACAGCTCTGGAACCTGATCCTTTCTTTCCCTGACGGTTGGGTCAGGGCAGCACAGCCAGGGCCCTGAGGAATCAGAGCTGGTTTTGGGTGATTGTTGCTCTACTCCAGAATTCAGCTGGAAAACCCCATTGGAAACCGAGGCAGGAGCAGGTGGGAAGGGGCCGGCGCTGCTGCTGCTCCTGCCCGGGAGCCCCGGCTGGGCCGGGCCGGCGCCCATTGCGCTGCGGCTGCTGCTGCTGCCAGAGCCGGGCGGGACTCGGGGACAGGGAATGGACACGGGGGGACAGAAAAGGCCTGGGAGGCTGCAGGGATGTTCGTGCTTGGGCCAGCGCCAGCACAGAGCTTCAGCTGCAATTAACCCAGAGGGAAACACTGGGGAAAGGCTCCATTTCAGCCTTTCTTTACTCATGGCTTTGAAGGGACCAGAATAAAAGGAGAACAAGCAGGGCCCAACCCCTCTCCTTTGGGAGGAGCCCCACGCCTGGGGATGTGAGATGCTGTGAGGGGCTGTGAGAGGATGTGAGGGGATGTGAGGGGATGTGAGAGGCCATGAGGGTCTATGAGGGGATGTGAGGGAATGTGAGGGGATGTGAAGGGCCATGAGGGGCTATGAGGGGCTATGAAGGGCAGTGAGGGGATGTGAGGGGCCATGAGAGGTTCTGTGGGGCCATGAAGGGCTGTGAGGGGCCATGAGGAGCCTCAGCCCTGGCAGGAGGGAGGTCCCACCATGTCCCAGGACAGGTCATCCGTAAGGGTCCATGGGTGCAGACGTGGCAGCAGAGCAGGCTTGGGGCATCTCCGGGAGGGGGTGAGACCCTTCCCCAGCTCCAAACCACACCAAACCCACCATTAACAGGATTTTCCATCTTTAGAATCCACTGGCAACTTGGAGTTGACTGTACAGTTTCACCCCGGTGGGAAAAGCAAGGGAATTTTCCCAATGAGTGACATCCAGCCATTGTTAATAATGTCTAAGATTTAAAAGTCTTATCAATGAAAAGTAATACTAGTAAATCATAATAAATATAACAAGAAATAAACTCCCAAATCCCAACAACCAACACCACACCAGAATGACTAACCTCATTTTTCTTTACTATCACAAGTTTCATGTAAACAAGTCCTATTATCTTTCTCCACCTCACATCTTCCCCACCAGATAAATGAGGCCATTTGCAGTGTTTAATACAAGTAACAGCTGAGGACTGGAGGGAAGAATGGGGAGACACTACCAATTTCCACATCAAACCCAGCAAGCCAACTCCAAAGTGGAGAGAATAAAATGAAATGGGGGCAGGGGCTGGTTAGATGTTCCTCTAAAGGATCACAAAATCACCTCCAAGTGAACAGGAGGGGAAAATAAATCCCCATTTGGCCATCCCGAGTCTCCGCAGGAGCAGAGCAGGGAGAACCGTGCAGTGGTGGTGCCACTTCTGAGGACACCTGCCCTTCTCCCAGACCCCTTGTTGCTCCTGGGGGAGCTCGGAGTGCTGCACCCCTGTGGGCAGAGGGGCAGAGAGCCGGGCTGTTCCACAGGCTGTGGACATTGTTGTTGCTTTTGCTGCCACAACTGCGGTGGCCTGGTTTTAGGTCATACGGCACGACTGCCACATTTTCTATGTGGAGCTCGGGCTAGTAACACACAGACACCAGTTTGGTGGATGCTTAAAAGCATTTATTATCTAAAGCATGCAGTTTAAATAGTCTGGGGTCTTACACTACGTCAGAGGGGTCTTGCAACACTTCCTAAAGTTAGTAGGGAGAATGGAAAAGTACTGGTATGTCTGTTAGAGGGGGTTTTACATTCCAAGGGTGATAACTTATCTTGGGGGTTGGGGAGTTCTGCTCTTTCCCGTCACAAACCGATAACTTCCGATCTCCTGTCCCTATCCAATCCACATCTCCCCTCCCCTTTTTCACAAAAGAACGAGGTAGTCATACATATATATATATAGGCACTAAATGAGGTAGAAGGTTAGGATTTAACAAAAGGAAAAAGGAGTTTGGAAACCTGAGTAAGTTTTTGCCAGGCAAGTTTGGAAAAGCTTGTGACTGGCAATGTTCCCTGATTAATTCACAGCATTTCATATTGGCCTATGAACAGAATGTTAGTCCGTTCTAGGCGAGCTTTAACAAATGAGACTATCTTCTTCAGCAGGCATGGTCCGAAGATAGCAGTTAAAAGTAGCATTGCCAATGGGCCTACCAAAGTAGAAATTAAAGTGGTTAACCATGGGGATTGGTTAAACCAGGATTCGAACCAGCCTTGCTGAGCTTCCCTATCTTTCTGTCTCTGAGCCAGTCTGTTTCGGAGTTCTGCCATGGAGTCTCTGACGACTCCGGTGTGGTCCGCGTAGAAGCAGCATTCCTCTTTCAAGGCAGCACACAGGCCTCTTTGCTGCATGAACAGGAGGTCCAGTTCTCGCCTGTTCTGTAGAACTACTTCCGAGAGCGAAGAGACTGACTTCTCTAGGTAGGAAATAGATTTCTCAATCCTCTGCAAGTCCTCATCTATGGTCATTTGTAGCTGAGACAGACCTTGATGCTGTGTTGCTAGGGCCGAAACACCTGTTGCCGTTCCGGCTGCTCCCAGGCCGAGCAGCATTGCGATGGTTATACCTGTTATTATTTCTCTTTTGTGAAGCCGGCTAGGTTCTTTGAAAAGGTTGTACACCTCTTCATCTGAGTGGTACAGGACCCTAGGAACAATCAGAACTTGGACACAGAAGTCGTTAGAATCATTGAACTTGGGAAGAAATACACAAGGACTTACTCCAGATCTCTGACAAACCCACATTGCTGACGCAGATGGGACTACCCACTTGTTGTTTTTTCTGTTGGGCTTTACAACTTTGGTGCAAACATTCCCTTTTCGCTTAGCTAGGGCTGCATTACCAAAACATCTGCCCCGACCTGAGACTTGACTCAGGGTAATACCTCTGCGGGGTGTGTCCCATCTGCACTGATGAGGTGCATCAGCTGTGGAGTAAGTGAATGAGGTGTTTACAGCAACTCCTTCATAGAAAGGGGGTTGGACATCATAACAAAGCCAACAGGAATTGGTTAGGTTAGGGTTAGATTCATTCAGGGATAGAAAGGTAGCATCTAACATACGAAGGATTTGGTCTGGGTCTGACCTGGTACGAAGGATTGGGTCTGGGTCTGACCTGGTTGATTGGCCTATCTGGAAAGCTTTCTCATCGCTGGTTGGGTCTTCTGTGACACTCGCGGGTAGGATTTTGGGGTAAGTTATGTTTTTCTCTGTCTGTGTGCTTTTAATCACCTTGTTGGGTCCCACCGCTCGGGGTGTTGACGACTGGAACCTGGTAATTCGCACATTCACCCACTCTTTTGACCCTTGAAGGACCACTGTCCATGCTTTACCCACTGTCCAACCAGGATGATTGGGCTGCAAGACTGTCATGTTATAGTATATACATTTTTGAAATCTAGGGATTTTATAACTGTTTCGATGGGGGTTTCCATGTACAAAAAGAGGTGTTTTGCAACCTGCAGGTGCCCAGGTGAACTGCAAGAACTTGTCGGGCTCTGGTGGGTCCCATCCAGGCCCTGATGGCCTGGCATCTGTAACTATGGTTTCACAGCCCCAGTACCCACAGTATCCCCACCCAGGGTAATTACAATAACCTTTCCCTGGGTTTGAAGCTGGGCACCAGTAGGATAGGTACATGTGTGATGAGTGTGAAGAATAGGGATCTACCTTTGGTCGTCTTGGAAATAGATCGGTAATACGAAGCACGAAGGATGGAGTGTTTGGTGTGGTGATGTCTCTGAGCACCTTATCGCTGGTAAGGTGTCTCATGACCCACCTGAACGGCTGATGTGGGTAATGGTCTGGGCTGGCTTGTCCTCTGGTGACAAGCCCCAACAACAAAATCACACAGACATGTCGTTGATGCTTGGGTCTCACCCGCGTGGGTTTCTCTGCTGCTGTCTGATGGTTTGGTGGTGTGTCTCGTTCCTCTGGGAGGGGCATGTATGCATTACGTGGTCGCCCCACCAGCATGTCCTGTAAACAGAAACTCACAGTTCTCATTAGTCTCATCCTGCTCATTGTGAAGATCAGGTTTGATTGATTTGAGAGGACACCACCTGATTTTCCCGTCCTTTCTGACAGCTGCATACCCTCGCCCTGCAAGCATCAATCTCCAGCCCCGTTCCCACTCACCCAGCTCATTTTTAATTACAACCTGAGGGCCCTCCTCTAGTGCTCTGGAGGCCCAGTGTTTTTGAACGGGACTGTTTGCTTCACTTCCTCTAGGGAATTGATTCAATGCTATCAGCGCGGTTGCCAATATACGTGTCTGCTCTCCTGAGGGGATGGAGTTGGTGAAGCCTTCTGCTTTTGCCAACACCTCTATCTTGGTTTTTAGGGTCTGGTTTGCCCGCTCAACTATAGCTTGCCCGGTACTGTTATATGGGATGCCTTGCACTAATGTGATCCTCCATTTGGAGGCGAATTCCTGCACTGGTTTAGAAATGAAATTGGAACCATTGTCTATTTTGATCTGCTTGGGGATGCCAAGCCACGCCATGGCTGTCAGCCAGTGCTGAATTGTGGCTTTAGAGTTAGCTTTGTGATGCTGTGTGGCTACGATCGTTCCACTGAATGTGTCCACTGTTACTGCAAGCCATGCTCGAGGCTTCAGCAGTTGACACAAGGTGAAGTCTGACTGCCAGATTTCTGAGGGCTTGAGGCCTCTTGGGTTGACCCCACTGGTCCACAGGGGTGACTTCTGGCAGTGAGGACAGGTAGCCACTACATGTTTGGCATCTGCTGTGGTGATTCCGCATCTCTTTGCCAGTGCTTTGGGTCCGATGTGGAGGGATTCGTGAAGTTGGCGAGCTTCCTGCAACGTCCAGACGCCTTTCGCTGCGGCGTCCGCCTTGTCGTTGCCGATCTGGAAGTAACCTTTGACTGGGTTGTGGCTGTTGATGTGAATGACGGATACTGTGCCCTTTCGTGAGGAGAGTGCTTCTTCTAGCATCAGGGCTGCTGCTGATGTTGACACACCTGGTCCTGCCATAGCTAGGCAGAGCCTTGCCACGAATATAGAGTCTGTTACGATGTTAAGGTGCTCGTCTTGGAAGAGTCCACACGCCAAGACTACTGCTGTCGCTTCCAGTTGCTGCACTGACAGTGTGGGGTCACATGCTTTGACGCAATGCCATTGCTCTTCTGCCTGCCACACTGCTGTCACGGTAGAAGTCGTGGAGGAAGCATCTGTGAAAACTGTTGGTCCTGGCTGTGGTCTGTCCATGACTTTCGGTGGCATGTCTATGTCGACTATGGTCAGCAGCTGAGTCCAAGGTGGTCTGGTAGAGTAGAAGATTTCTCCTCTGAATCCGCTGAGTGCAAGGGCTAGGTGCTCCAAAATTGTGGTTGACTCTGTGGTCGGTTGCTTGCGGAAGGGAAGGTGGATTCTCGTTGGCTCAGTCCCTAGGTGTTTCAAGGCGAGTTTCCTGCCTTTCATGATGAGGTTAGAGATGCATTCTACTGCTGGGGAAAATGCACGAGCCGGTCTTCCAAGGACCACCCATTGGATCGGTCGGGCCTTTTCAGAAGGTCCTTGGGCCAATGCTCCCACTCCCCCCTTTGGTGTGAAGTGTACGTATAAGTCCAGGGGCATCGCTGGGTTCCATCTGGCAAGTGTGCCAGTGGACATCTGCTGTTCGATGAAGTCGAGGGAGCTCGCTGCTTGCGGTGTCAGCTCCTTGGGTTCCCAGGGGTGCTTTCCTTTCAGGAGGTCATACAAAGAGTCCATGACCTCAGGAGGAATCAGGACGATGTTGCGAAGCCACTGCAGTGATCCTACCAGGCGTTGTACGTCATGGAGCGTCTTGATGTCTCGGTGGACTTTCACCTTGGGAGGTGTCACGTAGGAGCTTGTGATCCCCACTCCCAGGAAGGTGACGCAGGGTCCTCTCTTGATCTTCGCGCTCGCAATCTCGAAGCCGTTGGCCTGGAGAATCTCTGTGATCATGGATACCAGATGATCCACTTGGCTCGCTGATGGTGCTGAGACCAAGATGTCGTCCATGTACTGTATGATGGTTGCAGTGGGATAGGAGTGTCGGACTGGCGTCAGCGCTTTGTCCACGGTGATCTGGCAAATTGTTGGGCTGTCAACCATACCTTGCGGTAGAACTTTCCACTGGAAACGCAGGCTGGGCCGCTTGCCATTTGGGAAAACCACGGAAAAGGCAAATCGTTCCCTGTCCTCAGGATGCAAGGGTATTGAAAAGAAACAGTCTTTAATGTCCAATACTGCACATGGCTGTCCTTCAGGGATGGCTGAGTTCATAGGTAACAGTGTCTGAACTGGACCTATGGGTCGGATTGTTTTGTTCACTTCTCTCAGGTCGTGGACTAGGCGATAGCCCTCTCCAGACCTTTTGGGAATTACAAACACAGGGGTATTCCATGGGCTTATGGAGGGTTCTATGTGACCCTTTTGCAGTTCCCGTTCAACCAGTTCTAATAATGCTGCCACTCGAGGCTCTGAGAGGGACCACTGCTCGACCCAAACAGGGTCTGATGATTTCCAAGTCAATTTGATTGGCAGCAAAGGGTGTGCAGCAGTGGCCCTCATTATAAATTTGTGATCCTGACTCCGAGCATAGCCAGGACATCCCTTCCTATTAAGGGTGGAGAGTCTTGCAAAATGTAGGGGTAAATTGCAACTGTTTGTTCTGGTCCCTTTTTTGTGTGAAGTGTTATGGCCACCAATTGGGTGCTTTTCCATGCTCTGGATTGTCCCCCCACTCCATTCACAGGAGGGACTTCTTTAATTTGCCAATGTCTGGGCCAATGTGATTGGGGGATAATCGTGCAGTCTGACCCTGTGTCTGCCAAAAACTGAAGCCCTAAAACGTGAGGGTCCCGACTGCCATAAAGCTGATATGTCCCCCACACCCTCAAGGGCTCCTTCCCCACTTTCATGACCAGGGCCACCCAGGGGTTCCGCTCTGGGATGTCCCCTGCTGACCCTGTGACACTGGCACAGTTTGTGGTGGTGGAGGGTGCGTGATTGCCGCTGGTGGTGCTGCACAGTTCTGCCACTGAATGGCTGGTGGGGATGTAATACTGACTGGTTCCTGTATATAAATGGGGTATAAGGGTCCCCTGCCCCACTGGGTGTTGGGAAAGATGGGCCATCTCACAGTGGGAGGAAGCTGAGTATGGCCCGCACGCCCCCTCCCCCTTCTGTTTCCCCGAGGCCTGGATCTGCATTCCCTGGCCACGTGACCCTTCTTCCCACAGCTCCAGCAGGTCGGTCTCTGGCGCTGTTGGGTCGAGGGTGCTGCCACGGGCTGCTGTGCTGGCTGGGGACAGCTTGCCATGGCATTGGTTATGGTATGAACCGCTGCCTGCATAGGTATTAGCTGTTCTTCCCTTACCACATGTTTGATCATGTCAGCCAAGCTGGCCCCTGCTGGCAGAGAGCGCAGGATATCCTTGGTGACGGTGTTACACTGTTGTTTCAGACAATCTGTCACCACAGGTCCCCTCGCAGCTACAGGCAGGGTAGATGAGTCAATTGCAGCTTGCAAACGGTCTACAAAGTGTGTGAAGCCTTCACTTTCCCCCTGCTTAATAGTGGACCATGGTGTTGACTTGTCCACCACCCGAGAAGCAGCTCATATGGCCTCTCTAGCTGCTCTAGTTGTTGCTTTAACTTCCTCTGCTGAGAGGTGTGCTGCCTGATTCTGCGGTGTAGCCAAATCATCATGCTTGCCTAGCAGTCTGGACAGGGTAGAGCCATGGAGAGGCTGTCCCTGCCCTGAAGCTTGGGCTAACGCAGCTGTGCAATAATCGGACCATTCCTGCTGAAATACAATCAGCCCTGCCCCGTCAAAAAGCATACGGGTTACCTGCGAGATATCAAAAGGCAGCATATCATCATTACTAAAAAGACCATCCACCAGTGTGGACACAACAGCTGAGCTAATCCCCTTTTCCTGAATCGCCTTCACCACTGCTTGTACCTCTTTCGTGCTCAGCGGGGTGTAGGTTCGCCTTAAATTCTTCCGCGTGCCGGTAACTCGTACGGGAAATGCATGTATTGTAGCCGCTGGTTTCCACTCAGCGCATGCCACCTTTATTTTACCCCAATCAGTGAGTTTGTACTGTGTTTGTTCCCCTACATTGTTAAAAGCTTTGCTCGGTTTCGCTGGAAACCTCATTAATTCTGTTGTCTCCGTTTCTGAGTCCGTATCGGACTCGGAGCTCTCTATAGAGCTAACCGCGGAGTTATTGCTCCATTCAGTGTCGGAAGCAGACTGCTGGTACACTTCCGGTTTGCTATGCCTTTTTGTTGGGCTCCGCCCCCGTTCCGCCTTCCGGGGGTGGGTTCAGTCTTCCCCTCAGGTGCGGCCCCGTTCCGCCTCCCGCGTCCGGCCCCTCCCCTCCTCCCGGGGGTGGCGCCGCCACGCCTCTTGGGGGCGGTCCCATTCCCACCCCCTGGGCTCGCCCTGCCCCCCCCAAGGAGGAGTTTCTCCCTTGTATGGTAGCATTGGGAGCGGTTTGTGATCGCGTATCCGCCCCCCCTCGCTGCCCCGCGTGTGCGCTGTAAAGACCGGCGGGTCTGGGCTCATGCTAGTCTCTCGCGCGCGCGCGCTCGCGGGGGTTCGCACTTCCGGGTTCTTAGCGCCACGCGGTCGGGGGTCCCGCCCCCACTCTGGGCTGTCGCCACCATCTTGGCCATATGGCGGCGGCAGCAGGGCTCCCGCCCGTGCTCAGGCGCTGGCCTCCCTCTCAGCGCGTCTCGCCTCCCGCGTGAGCTCTCCCCAGAAAAACCGCGCGTGTTCCTCCGCCTGCCGCACCGGTTTGGCGGTCGGGGAAGCCACGATTTTTTCTACGGGCTCTGGGGGAGGGCTGGTGCCTGGCGCGCTCCGCGGAAGCGCCGCTGAAACTGGCGGGCTGCCGCTGCCAGACGCGCCCGGGTCCCGGAGACGAAAGGTGCGGGGGGGAATGGGCGGGAAAACCGCGATTTTTTGGGGGGGTTCCGCGCGGGTTTTTGGGTCCTGGGGGCCCTGCGGGGAGGTCTGAGGGTCCCCTATGGGCTCCGGGGGGTTCGGGCATGGGCTCATAGAAGGGTGTAACGCGCCCACTCCCCGCATGTTCCCGCCATTAATTTGACTATCCCCGGGGGGGTCCCGTGGCGCCGCGGCTCCCCCCCTCGGCTGCGTAACGGCAAATAAACATGTTTTCGCAGCATTCCAAGTTTCTTGTTCTTCTATTGCTTTCCGCAACGCTTCCTCTACCTTTCCCCATGCTTTTAAATTTTTTTCACTGCCGGTGGCTTTAGTATCTTCAGCCAGAGCAGCAGTATAGCTCTCCCACCCCTCTGAATTTAATATATCAACGGGGCGCAGTATCACGCCCAAATCCAAAAGCCTTGCAATAGCAAGATATAAATTCCTTTGGTCGCACCGTATTCCCCAGTGCTCCTGCATTAGACTTACGACCTTCGTTAGGGCTTGCATGCCGTTCACGGGTTCCTTGGGGCGTCCCCCTATTCTCCGCAGTAGTTCGGACCAGCCGCTCCTGCCGCTGTCTCCCTCCAGGCGAAATCCCGTCACCCGAGGTTCTTTCCCAGGTGCCGGCACCACTTGTTGCTGTTTCTTTTTGCAAAGGCGGTGGCCTGGTCTAGGACTCCCAGCACGGCGACCACGTGCTTGCGTGTCGCTCGGGCATTGTAACAAAACGCTTACACCAGTGTGGTGGACGGTTACAAGCATTTATTATCTCAAACATGCAGTTTATATACTCTGGGGTTCTTCACTACGTCAGAGGGGTGTTGCCACACTTCCTGAGTTAGTAGGGAGAATGGAAAAGTACTCGCACGTTGTTAGTGGGGGTTACATTCCAAGGGTGATAGCTTATCTTGGGGGGTTGGAGAGTCCTGTGGTCTTTCCGTTACAACCGACATCTTCCGAGCGCCTGTCCCTATGCAACTACAGATGCAATCATCTACCACTATATGGATGACATACTGATTTGTGCATCAGAAAAAGCTTACCTAGATAAAGCAGTTAAAGAGACTATTGAAACCATAGAAAGAGCAGGATTTGAGATCCGTGAGGACAAAATTCAATACACCAACCCATGGACTTATCTTGGATACCAGATCCGTGAGAGGACCATCATGCCCCAGCAGCTCACCATCCAGGACAACCCAAAAACCTTGAGAGACTTGCACAGTCTATGTGAATCTATAAACTGGGTACGTCCTCTTCTAGGGATCACCACAGAGGTTCTTGCTCCTCTATTCAACCTTCTCCATGGTAAAGGAGATCTGGACTCTCCACGCACTCTCACAACAGAAGCCCGAGATGCCATCACCAAGGTCCAAGAAGCCTTGTCTTCACACTGAGCCCATCGCTTCGAGCCCAGCCTGCCTTTCCAGTTCGTCATCCTAGGAAAAGCACCCCGCTTCCATGCACTGATTTTCCAGTGGGACTCTCAGCGTAGAGACCCTTTGTTGATACTTGAATGGATTTTTACAAATAACCAACCTTCAAAGACTATTACCACCTTCCAAGAAACCATGGCACATCTAATAAAAAAGGCCAGAATCCGCCTCCGTTCTCTTGCAGGGTGTGAATTCACATGCATATACTTGCCATTAGAGACCAGTGGAGATCTGGAGCACTTGCTTCAGACCAATGAAAATCTCCAGATTGCCCTAGATAGCTATACAGGCCAGATTTCCATTCATATCCCAAAACATAAACTTTTCAAAACAGCCTTTAATCTGACCCCAAAATTGGTGCAGAGTAAAACACCACTCAAAGCTCTAACAGTTTTCACAGATGGCTCAGGGTCATCTCACAAGTCTGTAATGACATGGAAGGACTCTAAGACTCCAAAATGGGAATCTGATGTCCAAATAGTGGAAGGATCTCCACAGATTGCAGAGTTAGCAGCTGTTGTCAGAGCCTTTGAGAAATTCAAAAATGAACCCTTTAATCTGGTCACAGACTCAGCTTATGTTGCAGGTATAGCTATGAGGGCAGAACAAGCTCTTGTCAAAGAGGTTCCTAACCCAAAGTTACACCAATTGATTTCTGCATTAACACGCTTAATCTCCCACAGAAAGCAACCTTATTATGTAATGCATGTAAGATCACACACAGACCTTCCAGGATTCATCACAGAAGGGAACAGGAAAGCAGATGCATTGGCCATGCCAATAGAAACTGCAAACATACCTGACATCTTTGCCCAGGCAAAGTTGTCACATGCATTTTATCATCAAAATGTACCTGCCCTTATTAGAATGTTCAAGCTTTCAAAAGATCAAGCAAAAGCTATTGTTGCCACATGCCCGAACTGTCAAAGCTACCAGATACCATCTATGGGGACAGGGGTTAATCCCCGAGGCCTTAACAGCTGCCAGCTGTGGCAGACGGACATTACTCACTTTCCATCTTTTGGAAGGTCAAAATACGTGCATGTATCAGTTGACACATTTTCTGGAGCAATATTTGCATCAGCTCATCCAGGAGAAACTACACAGCATGCCATAAAGCACTTCCTCCTTGCCTTTGCTACCCTGGGAGTACCAAAAAAGATCAAAACAGATAATGGACCTGCCTATGTCTCCCATAAGTTAAAAGAGTTCTTCAGTGAGTGGGGAATAGAACACAAAAAGGGCATACCTGCAAATCCCACAGGACAATCCATCGTCGAAAGGTCACATCAAACCCTCAAAAGAGTCCTCAACCAGCAACGAAGAGAAACAAAAATTTTGTCTCCAGTTGAAAGACTCTGCAAGGCTCTCTATGTCACAAACTTTCTAAATAGTACAACATCAGAGCCTGACCCTCCAATACTTCAACACTTTGCAAATACCACCCAAGCAAAGCTCACTGAAAAACCACCGGTGCTAGTGAAGGACCCAGAAACACATCAAATTTCTGGACCTTTCCAGTTAATTACCTGGGGAAGAGGATATGCGTGTGTTCTATTACCCACAGGCCCAAGGTGGTATCCGGGAAAAAACATAAAGCCATACCTAGGCACCACAAACACCATTCAATCAAATGCTCCTGAATCAAATACAAAACCACCTCAAAATCAGACAAGTTCTGCCTGGAGACGAAGACGTCGCCGAGTGTTCACATACCTACGAAGGGACCGTCCCACTACACGACAGCAGACGAAACAGAAAGCTAAACAATGTCCTGCTGCAAGCCAGACATAGCCTGAATGTAGATTATTCTCTGAATTACATGTTTTTTACCCCTTTTTACCCCCAAAAATCTTTATTATTCCCTTTCTCAATGCTTACCTAACCTCTTACCCACTTACCCACCCATTGCTTATAGGTATATAAAAAAAAAAAAAAAAAAAAGGGGGGGAGAGGGGGAGGAAGAAGGAACAGAGGAAAGGAACAAGGGAGGAAAACACTTCCCTCTCACCTTTAAGATAACAAATTTTGCTTATATTCCTATCAGAAGCCCCATCCCTGTCCAGAGATGAAAACTATCTCCGTTGATGTTCTCCTTACTACTGCCTGGATGCTCTTCACCGTACTGTATGCCTGCGGCTGGATTAGCCCACAGCCTAGCCATAATGTTTGGGTAACTTTAGCAAAAACATTAAAACAGGATAACATGTGCTTATCCATGAGCAATGTTGATAACCCACTTTCCACATGTCTAGTAGGGATTCCTTTCGTACCAGATGATTGGCCTGTCTATAACTCAGAACTTCTCCGGACCACAGGTAAGAGACACAATGCAGTAGATACTTGGGAAGAGTGGACAAAAATTCTGCCTGACGCTCTAGAGGAACCCCAAGAATTGGACCTGCTGGGGTCCTCCAAAGCAGCATATTGTGTCAAATTTTACTTTAGACGTCCAAAAAACTCCTGGCCAGACATTGATTCAGACAAAAACACATACAGAAAAGACATATCACCCATTAACAAAGCCTACAACTATGTGGATTGGTGCAATTACACCACTCGTGTACTATCTGTATCCACTCTCCATCCCAAAGTACTACCTAAGGGAATGTTTCTCATCTGTGGTGACCGAGTATGGGCTGGGATCCCCTCACGCCTCCAGGGAGGTCTGTGTAGCCTTGGGAGACTTTCTACCCTCATGCCAAACATCACTTTGTTACATAATTGGAGGAAAGAAAGTGAGGCAAATCGCCACAAAAGATCCTACACGGAATTTGATGAAAGTTGTGATCCCAAATTGTACAATTGGAATAAAACCAAAAAAGATTGCTGTCTCCCTATTCCTACCATAGGTAGCTGCAGCTAAAGCCCTTGGTGAAATAGATCACCTAGGGTGCTGGCTTAGCAAGCAAGCCAACGCCACATCTGCTGTCCTGAGTGATCTCCTAAAGGACAAGGAAACCACAAGACACGCATCACTTCAGAACCAAGCCACGATTGACTTCCTGCTCCTCGCCCACGGTCACGGATGCCAAGATTTCGATGGGATGTGTTGTTTTAACCTTTCTTCACGCTCAGAATCCATCCACGCAAACATCCAGAAATTGAAGGACCTTGTAAAGGACTTGAAAGTAGAAAAGAACCCAGACTGGGTTAATGATCTCTTTGGTCAATGGGGAATGACAGGATGGGTTGCATCTTTGGTTAAAGGGATTCTGTGGATTTTTCTTGTAATTGTCATTGTGTTAGCTATGTTCTCATGCTTTATCCATTGCTTTAAGAGAACCATTGGGAACGCTTTTTTTTTAAATACAGAAAGTGGAATTGTTGCAGCCTCGGAGGCTGAGAGGCCTCCCTGGCGGTCTGTAGCCTGAGATAAAGAAAATGCAAAGTCATGATGAATGGCCAAAAAGAAGCCCCTTGGCGCCTTTGGACCCCTCTTATCTCTCTGTAAGACTATAGGCCAAATTGTACCTTAACTCTCCCATTGGTTCACTTTTCAAAACCCCTCAACCCTATATAAACCCCGAATCTTGCCCTGTTAAGTTAGAAGAGCTGTCCCTGCTACCCTTCGAAGAGGATGCCGAAATAAAGACATCTTCACGGAACCGCACACCGCCTTCTCCTCTCTCTCCCTGTGTCTGCCTGGCACTTAGCAAGCAAAAGCTGGATCCATTGCTAATAGCTGAAAATCACTGCGAGCTGAAATTCATTGCTAAGAGCTGCAAACACTGCTAAGAGCTATCCCACTGCTGAGCTGGATCCATAGCATATCGCTTGCTAAGTTTGCCTAAAGGCTGTAAAGCTTTTAAATATGTAACCACACTCTTTGGATAGGTGGGAAAAAAGAATCGATTTTCATAGCATATTTTACCATAAATCAATTGTGCTACAGAAATGGGCAGTTGGGAATGTGTAAAATGGGAGGAAAGACATACTGGGTAGGCGTGAATCTAAAATATAATAAGAAATTGGTGCAGAAGGATAATCAAAATATAATTAATAATGAACAGGATTTCTCACAATTAGATAGAACATTTTGCTTTTCACAAA
The DNA here is from genome assembly GCA_021534815.1 of Acrocephalus arundinaceus. Taxonomy (NCBI): domain Eukaryota; kingdom Metazoa; phylum Chordata; class Aves; order Passeriformes; family Sylviidae; genus Acrocephalus; species Acrocephalus arundinaceus. Next base: position 243,986 of record JAJEOU010000005.1, on the reverse strand, counting down.
ACAAGGAAGGTATAGAACCTGAAGTAAAAATCTATGAAATCTCCCAAGAATTAAAAAGGCAAGAAGCAGAAACTAGAAGAAGGAAGATAGAACAGGATAGACTTAAGTCATTAAGTGAACAATATGAACAGCTGGAAAAACAATATGGGAATTCGGGATCACTCATCTCTAACAAGAATTTATTTTTAGATCTTATGCAGGAGATTGCCTCCGAATTAAGCCTAACCAATTGTTAGATTTGTGGAGGATTGAATTCTGCTGAAATGTGGCCCTGGAAAGGCAAAAATTTATCTCCAGAACAATTGTTAAAGTGGAATAAATCAGAATTTTCAAAAAACATATTGCGGCCCGAAGGGTGGATAATTGACCACCAGATAATTGGAACCTTTTGTATCAGCAGGGAGGGGAAAGGATTCGATGAGGTTGTAAGATATACCCCGTGTATATCCACATTAACTGTAAATTCAGATAAACAAGAAAAGATATGGCAACCTGAACCTCCGATGGGATACTGGGAAAAAGAAAAAACTGACCGCTGCAATTGGTCTGAGAAAATTGGTTTATGTTGGCACGAATATTCTAGAGCTAACCCTTTCCAGGCCATAAAAAACATAGCTAAGTACTGAGAAACGCCAGAGATGACACATGAGGTCTGGAGATCTCGCAGTGAGATATATTGGATCTGTGAGAAAAAAGCATACAGCAAACTACCAAGGCAATGGAAAGGCTCATGCACTCTAGGTATGATCCGCCCTTCATTTTTCACACTCCCCAAGTCTGAGAGTAATATGCTCGGAGCCCCACTGTATGAGACTTTAAGTAGAGAAAAAAGGGAAGTAAAAACAAGCCTCCCAATGGTGGGAGGCAATCATAAATGAAGAGATGAGGAGTGGCCAGCCCAACGTATAATAGCATATTATGGCCCGGCAACCTGGGCACAGGATGGGAGTTGGGGCTATAGAACCCAAATTTACTTGCTAAATAGGCTAATCAGACTGCAAGCAGTAGTAGAAGTAGTGTCTCATCACACCTCTGATGCATTAGAGCTGTTAGCCAAGCAACACTCCCAAATGAGAGCCTTTGTGTACCAAAACCAAATAGCATTAGATTGCCTGCTGGCTGAAGAGGGGGGAGTGTGCAGGAAATTCAATGAGTCTGAATGTTGTGTAGAGATAGATGATTATGGAGAGACGATTAAAAACCTAGCATCAGAAATAAAAAGGGTAGCTCATGTACCAGTACAGAAATAGAATTCAATCCTCCAAACTTCTTGGTGAGACAATTTGTTTAATAGAGCATAGTAGAAAAAACTGATTTTCTTCATACTTTGTTCTCTAGCAGGTATCATATTCATGCCTTGTCTCATCCCATGCCTCATCCGTTTAATACACTCTGTAGTTCAAGGCATGCAGATCGCAGCAATGCCAACGGACCCCGAATTGGCCACAGGCAAAAGCAACAAAATATCAAAAATGATGAAACTAAAAGAACAGACAGAAGAAAGTGAAGTCGCCAAAGTATTATCGAAATTTGAAAACCGGGTAAAGGAAATCTCTTATAAGGAATATTACATTCCTCCACAGGAAGCCTGGCATGACTACAAGGATGAATTTTAAAAGGGGGGGGTTCTTAAATAGGGCATGAATTAAGATTCTGAAAATACAAGGTGAGGGATTTTGTTATGAGGAAAGCTAAGAATTAATTCATACCTGTGATAATATTTTATATAAATCGCTGAAAGTTAAATATAGTGAATATACTAGGCACTCTTCGCTTTGGTAAAACTCAGATTGCAAAACCCAAACTCAGGGAAAGCTTCATTAGCATTTGAAGACACAGAGCGAAGTAACACCTTTTTGGAGTGAGGCAACGCCACAACAACGCAGATAAGAACGATCATCACCCCCTGACAAGATAAGGATGCTTTCTGGACAACATCACTGGACCCGGGATGGAAACACAAAGGGCTTCCAATAAGCCCAGGAAGGACTATTCAACACAAGCAGATAAGAATAGAAAACACCCATACCGGACAGTTGAATGGATTTACATCACTAGATCCAGCCTGAGGGCACAAAAACTGTATAAAACACAGGCTCCAGGAACAGTTTCTTGTGAACTAGGGGAGGGCTGTTTGCCAGATAGACCACTGAACCGACCCTGTTCACCGGTGCAAACCCCCGGGCTCGGCATCTCTTTTTATTTTTTTTTTGGTGGTAGATTTTTTTTTTTTTTGTAACCAAATTGTCATTAATAAATTTCTTCGTATAAAACAATTCAGCTATTTCGCTTATAACGCTCCCAAAAGTAGCTCCCAGTAATGCCCAGTCAGGATCCATTCACACCTGCTGTACTCCCAGTGGCTCCCAGGATGATCCCAGTTGCAACCAGTCATCTCCAGTTTGGTTCCAGTCACTCCCAGTATAAACCCAGTAACTTCCAGATACTCCCAATATGATCCCAGTCATGACCAGAGTGACTCCCTGTCACTGCCAGTCTGGGCCCAGTTGCTCCCAGTCACTTCCAGTATGGTTCCAGTCACAGCCAGCACCTTTCCAGTCGCTCCCAGTCTGGTTCCAGTAGGATCCCAGTATGACCCCAGCATGGGCACAGCTGCTCCCATTTACCCCCACTGTGGTTTCAGTCTCTCCCAGTGTATCCCAGTTTTTCCCAGCATGTTCCCAGTCACTCCCAGTTTCTCTGAGTTGCTTCCAGCTGGATCCCAGTTGCTCTCAGCCAATCCCAGTCACCCTCAGTGCAGTCTCAGTGTCTGCCAGTATGGTCCAGCTGCTTCCACTGTGATCCCGGTAGAATCCCAATTGCCCCTGGTCTAGTCCAAGTTACTTCATAGATGATCCCAGTGCCTTCCAGCATGGTCCCAGTCATGCCCAGTTGCCCACAGTGCAGACCAGTCACTCCAACCTGCTCACAGTTGTTCCCAGCATGGTCCCACTTCTCCCCAGTGTGACAGTTTGAACACAAAACCAACAGGAGATCCCAAGTAAGAACTGTTCCATGACCCATTTCTCATAACTCTGGGGAGATATCTTCTGTTAATGGGCCAGCTGTTAAAACCAGGTGGGGCAGTGTTCTTTATCTCTTCCACCACCCACACTCCCTCCAGGGAGATATCTTAATGGGCCATTGAGTCTCACTGCATGACTGATCAAATTCCACCATCCCACTGTGAGATGCTCCACACAGGGGGAGGAACCAAGCATTCCTACCTGGATAGAATCTGAGATTTAACACACCAGAAGCAGCCTGTTTCCACTGGATTCCCAGAGGAACACCAGACCCATCTACACCAGCACTGGACCTTCAGGAGAATCTACACCCTTCTACAGGATCATTGCTTCAACAAAACCACATCTGTGACTCCAGGAGGACTGCAGCCACGATTTGATTGGACTGCTACCAACACCCTGCCTAACCGGGTGTCAAGTTGTATTCTGACTCTGTCAGTGGTAACTATTTTTACTACTGCATTTTTAGTTTTATATTCCTATTAAGAACTGTTATTCCCATATCTTTGCTTGTGAGCCCGTTAATTTCAAAATTATAATTCAGAGGATGCGGGTTTATATTTTCCATTTCAAGAGAGACTCCTGCCTTCCTAAGCAGTTACCCAAGCTTGGCCCAGATATCTTGGGGGGGTCCCTGGGCTGAGTTTTTTATGTGGGGGTGTTTGGATAATGAAGAACTCCAAAGCTGAGTAGAAAATGCCCCTTGGGGGGACATTTGGGGGTCTCAGTGGCAGCTGCTGGCAGAGGCAGCCTGGAGGAGCAGAGCCCTGTGTCCCCCTGGATCCCAAAGTGGGGACCCTAGAGATGGGGGAGTGCCGTGATTCATGGGAGCCTCATGTTGGGGGTTAGACTTATTTATTTTTTTTTCACCTATAGAATTTTTTCCTAAGAGTTGCAAGGCAACTGATTGCCGGGTACTTATCAGGGCTCAGGTGAAACAAAGCATGGAGGCTGGGTGGAGGCTGGCACTTGGCTACACCCTTTGTCTCTGAGAGTTTTCCCCCGAGGTGTGGGGGGAGAAAGACGGGGGCTAAGGGGCAGCTGCACCTTTTAGTGTGGTCTGTGTCGGGAGCGACGAGGCTGCCGTGGCTGCCCTGCTGGAGCTGTCTCAGCCCTGTCCCACTACCTCGGCGCTGTTTTAAAGCTGCTCTGCACTGCGGGCCCGCACTGCCCTCCCTGCCGGACATCTCTGCCCTCCAGTGACCACCGACTGAGCTCTGAATTTCATCCGATCCACCAGCCCGGGATCCCCCCACCGTTCCAACTTGGTACCTTTTTTTTTTGGAGTCCCCCAGAGACCAGACTGCCCCGGGTTTTGTGGGACCAAGCTCCATCAAGGTCCCTGGTTCTGTTTTCACTATTAATTGCTGTAGTTGTTGTTGTTTGTTTGCCTTGTTATACCTATTAGTAAAGAACTGTTATTTTTATCCCCATATCTCTGCTTGAGAGCCGTTTTAATTTTCTAAATTATAATAATTTGAGGGAAGGGGATTTGAATTATCCATCCCAAGAGAGGCCCTGCCTCTCTTTAGCAGATACCTGTCTTCTTTCAAAACCAAGACAGATTTTGGTGCCCAAACGTGGGGCTTGAGGGCATTGAGAGAAAAAAGGGAATAACAGTTCTTAAGTGACCTAATTTCTTGTTCATTCTTGTTCACTGGATATAGAAACCTTGATAGGTAACGCCATGTGGTCTAACTTATCCTGGTTCAGGTGGCATGTGGTCGTGGCTTTATTTTGCCCGTTTGCAGGCCCTTACCTAAACATGGGCCCTATAACAAAAGCTACTGTGGCTGTTATTCAGTTTGTTTTATGGGCTGATAAGGTGAGGAATTCACTGATTTTTAACTTGCTCTGGACAGCAAGCACGTGGATACGTGGCTATCACATGCTAAGTGGGTGTATTTGGGGTTGCTTTAAGAATGGTACTTTCTGTGAGGAAATTACAGTGAGGGAAATCTTCCAGACCTTTAGCCAGTTCCTTATGCCTACTCCACCAGCTTTTGAAGAGTTCAAATTTCCTCTAGAAACTAACCAAATGTTGCTGATGATCCTAGCTTATTTAGCTTTCAAAGATAAGTGAGGTCAATTTGGAGCCCAGCACAGACTAAGGATATTGCTGTGGGGCCTGAAACTGCCCCAGAGGCTAGAGATACTGCTGTAAGGCCTGATACTGCCCCAGAGACTAGAGATACTGCTGTAAGGCCTGATACTGCTCCAGAGGCTGGGAATGCTGCCATAGGCCCTGATACTGCCCCAGAGACTGGAGATGCTGGCCCACTGCCTGACCCTGCCCCGCAGCCCACCCCAGAAATGAATTATCATTCTAGTGGGGGTTCTAGTGAAAGAGATACGTGAGATGGGCCAGGTGCTGAAAGAATACATTTCCCCAGCTGGGGAGAAGCCCTCCCCCTGCCCTGAAAAGGGAGAATCCGATAGTGCAGCAGTAGAACCCACAGAGGTTACAACCGTCCAGGTTCCAGCTGAACCACAGGACTAGTCACAACCAGCTGCAGTTGCCCCTGTGGAAACAATGAAGTCTAAGATGAAATCAGAGCACCCAGGTAATAAGGATAAGAAAGGAGGGCACTCACAACCCACAGAGGAGCCAGAGGTTGAGATCATCACTGAGTCCCTGATGTACAAAAGTCTCCGTAATCTGCAAAAAGATATTGCACAATAGGGATGTGAGGCTTATACAGCCTGGTTACTTTGGGTCTGGTACCTTATGGGTACAGTTGTGCAACTGGATGGTGGTGAGGCAAGGAATTTGGGACCCTTGACCCAGGACTCAGGGGTGAATCAGGTATTCGTAAGGGAGCCAGGCCCCCTTTCGCTCTGGGAGTGGCTTTTAATGAACATAAGAGGTTTGTCCACAGAAAGAGAATGTAGGAGCACCATCATAAAAAGTTCTGGAAGACTCTTGAGGGGGGGATCCAAAGATCCAAAAGCTGAGAAAAGTGGCAGTATTGGAGGTACTTTTTGGGAGCAGCACACAGCATGATTATGACCCTGACAAGGTCAGGTGCACAGGGCAAATATTGTGGAATCTGTCAACTCTAGGGCCATCTCAATATGCCTCATTCTTTGCAACAATTAATGTCAAGGACAATGGAGAGACAGTGGGTTCTGTCACCAACAGGCTCAGAAATTACGAGAGTGTGATCAATGGCCCAATGAAGGCTCAGGTCTCTGCTGTGATTAAGGAACTCAGAGAGAAGATGAGTGAGATGAGGGAGGAGATGAGGAGGAACAGTTCCCATGCGGCACCGGTGCGAGTCACAGGCCCCAGAGTCAGAGCCCAACGCCCTGCAGCTAGAGAGAGAGGGTACACCCCGAGGGCTGACCTGTGGTTTTTCTTGCGTGACCATGGGGAAGACATGGGAAGGTGGGATGGGAAACCCACTTCTGTCCTGGCAGCACGGGTGTGTGAGTTCTAAGAGAGAAACACTCACTGAGGGGGTCCCACTAAAATGAAAGTAGCTTCAGCCTCCCATGACCGAGTCACCAGGTATTATGGAAGTGAAGATGATCTGTCAGATCCCCTTGAAGGAACCTCTACTGTGTATGCCCAGGAAGAGAATAATAACCAGTGCTAGAGGGGCCCTGCCTCTAGCCAGGAAGAGGCACGGGAAAACCGAGTCTTTTGGACTGTGGATTCAATGGCCTGGCACATCAGAGCCACAGAAATATGAAGCTTTGGTAGATACTGGTGCGCAGTGTACCCTGATGCCATCGGGACATGTTGGGGCAGAACCCATTTCCATTGCTGGAGTGACAGGGGGATCACAGCAACTGACTCCGGTGGAAGCCGAGGTGAGCCTGACCAGGAAGGAGTGGCAGAAACATCTGATTGCAACCGGCCCAAAGGCCCCGTGTATTCCGGGCATAGACTTCCTCAGGAATGGGTATTACCTGAGACCCTAAGGGACTCAGTGGGCTTTTGGAATAGCTGCTGTGGAGGTAGAGGGCATCAAGAAATTGAACACCTTGCCTGGACTGTCAGAGAACCATCTGCAGTAGGACACCTGAAGGTAGAAGACAACGAGTACCAGTTGCCACCGTGACGGTAGTATCAGATGAATGGAGATGCTGTGATCCCCATCCACAAGATGATCTGAGAGCTGGAGAGCCAAGGGGTGGTCAGCAAAACCCACTCACCCTTCAACAGCCCCATCTGGCCTGTGTGCAAATCTGACAGAGAATGGAGACTGACTGTGGACTATCGTGCATTGAATGAGGTGAATCCACCGCTGAGCGCTGCTGTGCCGGACATGCTGGAACTCCAGTATGAGCTGGAGTCCAAGGCAGCGAAGTGGTATGCCACTATTGACATTGCTAATGCATTTTTCTCCATTCCTTTGGCAGCAGAATGCAGGACTCAGTTTGCTTTCACCTAGAGGGGTGTGCAGTACACCTGGAACTGACTGCCCCAGGGGTGGAAACACAGCCCCACCATCTGCCATGGACTGATCCAGGCTGCACTGGAAAAGGGAGAGGCTCCAGAACATCTGCAGTACATCAATGACATCATTGTGTGGGGAAACACGGCAATGGAAATGCTTGAAAAAGGAGAGAAGATCATCCAGATTCTCCTGGAAGCCGGCTTTGCCATCAAGAACAGCAAGGCCAAGGGACCTGCCCAAGAGATTCAGTTCCTGAGAGTAAAAGGGGAAGATGGACAGCTTCAGATTCCCACTGAGGTCATCAAAGATCACCGTGATGTCTCCACCAACCAGCAAGAAGGAAATACAAGATTTCCTAGGTGCCATAGGCTTTTGGAGAATGCACATTCCCGAGTACAGCCAGATTGTGAGCCCTCTCTACCTGGTTACCGCAAGAAGAATGATTCCACTGGGGCCCTGAACAGCAGCAAGCCTTTGCGCAGATCAAGCAGAAATCACTTATGTGGTAGCCCTTGGCCCAGTCAGGACAGGACCAGAGAAGAATGTGCTCTACTCAGCAGCCAGGAACAATGGCCTGTCCTGGAGCCTATGGCAGAAGGTGCCTGGGGAGACTCCAGGCTGACCACTGGGATTCTGGAGCCGAAGCTACAGAGGGTCTGAAGCCAACTATACTCCCAAGGAGAAGGAAATCTTGGCTGCCTATGAAGGAGTTCAAGCCGCCTCGGAGGTGATTGGTACAGAGGCGCAACTCCTCCTGGCACCCCGACTGCCTGTGCTGGGGTGGATGTTTAAAGGAAAGGTTCCCTCTACCCACCATGCCACCAACGCCACATGGAGCAAATGGATCGCCCTCATCACACAGCACGCCCGTATTGGAAACCCGAATCACCCTGGGATTTTGGAAATAATTACAAACTGGCCAGAAGGTGAAAAGTTTGGTCTCATGGCTGAAGAGGAGCAGGAACAAGTGACAAGGGATGAAGAAGCACCACCGTACAAGGAGCTGCCAGCAGAAGAAACACAGTACGCTCTTTTCACTGATGGTTCCTGTCGCATTGTAGGGATGAACCAGAAATGGAAAGCAGCTGTATGGAGCCCCACATGACAGGTTGCACAAGCCACTGAAGGAGAAGGTGGCTCAAGTCAACTTGCTGAACTCAAAGCTCATCAATTGGCCCTCGACATTGCTGAGAGAAGTGGCCAAAGCTCTACCTCTACACTGATTTGTGGATGGTGGCCAATGCTCTGTGGGGTTGGCTGGAAAGGTGGAAAAAGGCCAACTGGCAGCGTAGGGGAAAACCAATCTGAGCTGATAAGAGATTGAGCCAGCCGAGTTTCACCCACAGCAAGGACTTCCTCAATTTTCCCATCTCTCTTTGGTGCACTAAGAGGTTTTGTCGTTTCGTGTTCTTAATTTTCGTGCTTGTTGGTACTTTGTTTGTTAAAGAAATAGTTTTTTTCCACTTTTCTGCAAGGAAGTTCTTTCCCAGACCAGTTGGGGGAGGGGCCGTTTGGGTTTGCTTCCCAGAGGGACCCTATTTGGGGCTTTCTCCCAAATTTTTCCTAAACCAGAACACAGCTCTACTAAGCACAAATCATCAGCTTTGATAGCAATGGCATTCTAAGTCACTCTGATTAAATTCAGATGCACTGATTCAAATATACTGCAAATTGCTCTAAATTAGATATTCCCTCCTGGCTACTATCAGGAATCAACGTTCTCTCTGCAAAACTGGGCTTTTAGTTCTTTTAAAGCTCTGAAATGGAAAATAAGGAAAAAGCCAGTGATGCCTTTGCTCTTGCTGCTGTAGACATGGCAATGGGTTTTCTTTCAGCCTACTCGGCTGGCCCTCTACACTCTACTGCCCAAGGACAAGCTCACAGTTTGCGCCACAGTTCTTAAACACCAGGAACATCAAATTTTCCTTGGTCACTCACCTCAATATCGGCACCTCTGAGTACACGGGTCAGGTGACCTGCAGTGGGCAAGAGAAAATGAAGCAGATTCTTGGAGAAAACTGGAGAGAACCCTAGGATTTTTAGAAGGTACTTCCAAGAAGGTCTCCCAGTCCACATTTTTAAAGTTGTCCCACTTGACCCAGCAAACTGAGGAAATGACAGACTCTGCTGCCACAGACTCTGCCGTGGAGGGAACGCAACCCCTGCAAGTTCCCTTGCAAATGCTGCCGCAGAGCCCTGGCTACAGACACCTCCTTTTGAGCTGAACATGTTGACAGGAGCTTTAGCCAAGTGGCATCCAAATGGTCTTTCTGTTTCCAAATCAAGTCAGTCACTAAGAAAGAGCAGGAAGACATGCAAAAGCCAGCTTAGGTTACACCCAGGGAAAACCTCTACTTACGTGCCAGGTTAGTCAGGAAAAAGCAATTATTAAAAAAAAGAAAAAGAAATATCATATATATATATATATATATATATATATATATAAATAAATAAATGTAAACATAAATATAATATAAAGTATTTCTAAAAATAAAAACAATTCTTTAAAAAAATTATCAATAAGCAATGCCATAAATGGAGTAAACTGCAGCAGCAAGTTGCTCAATACTTGTGGCACTGCTGTGCAAGTTTGCAGACTGTGCTCTAATACAAGAAAAACAAACAAGGCTCCTGTCAGTGTGCAGCTGCCCACTGACAAAAGCCTCAAGCAGGAGGAAGCTCCTGCACTGAGCAAGCCCAAGAGCTGCTCTGCCACTGAGGCTTCCATGCACCAAGGCAACCTTGTGATGTCACCACGACGGCGTGGCAGCCGTGCCCTGACATCACAAAGCAAACGCTCTGTGTTGGTCTGTGAATTTTTGTAGATGGACAGAGTGATGTTTGTTGGTGTCAGGGGCCGGGGTGGGGGCGGCTGGCTCTGTCCCCGGCCACGCTGGTCAGGAGTGGCCGTTTCCCAGACTGCAAGCAGTGCAAGTAAGGGTAGAGAGCAGAGCTGTTTCCTGCTCTCTAGATCCTCTATATCCTCCATGTCTAGGTACCAAGCAAAGGTCTCAGGGAAGGCTCTCTCTTACAGAGGTCTTTGTTCCTCCAGGTGTTACAGGAGAGAGAGAGCGAGCAGGGTCCTGTGCTTAACATTTAAACCAGGGGGCAGAGGGGTGGGGCAGGTGGGTGATTGGCCCCAGGTTAACACAGGGCAGGGTCAGGAAAGGGGACAAAGGGATGGGGGAGGGGAAAATCTGGGGTAAAACAGACACCAGGCACCGGGGGGTGGGGAGGTAACAGGAGCAAACCATAACTTATCAAACCTCTGAAAAACCCACCACCACATCTCCCTCTTTTCTGTTTAATTTTGAAGGGAAGGAGGGAGGAGACAAACTCCTTAAACTGCTGTCTCTGGCCTCTTCCACCATCTCTTGACAGCAGCCAAAGTTACATCAGAAGGGGCCATTTTTTTTCTTAGTACACCTTGTAATGACTCCTTTTAGAGTGCTAAAGTCTGTGTAAATTAAAATGACAACCAGAACAGCCAGTCAGACATCCTTTAGAAATGATGACATTCCCCCTGGTCACCCTTGGTCTTTAAAGATGCTGTCCAGCCAGTCTCCTGCTCCTCACTTGATTTCCTCCACCATGCCTTTCATTTTCTGGATGGAGTTCTGGATGCTCTGGATTTTGCTGGATAGATTGAAGCAAAGTATCCCTTGAGTGTCCTCACATTCATGTCCCTGTCCTACTGACTGAGTCAGAAGCAACAGCAAACACAGGAGTTCTGGCCTCATCTTGGGGTCAGGAGGATGCTTTTAAAAGAAATGTAAAAAGAACATCCACAGGTAAGCACAGTTGAACACAATCTATTTAAGGCCGTGAGTTAGGGATAACACGGGGTTTGTGTTCCCCACTTCCTTTGCACCATTGCCTAGAAGAAGCAATTGCCACGTCATCGGGTCAGGAAGGTGGAATTGGGGCCACATTCTGGGCCTTCTTTTCCCTGGGCGGAACAAAGGGTTTGACCCATTTTTGTGTAACCCATTTCAGACCTGTGGGGGTGGATATGCAGGTGTATCCTCACCCCAAGTGACCAAATCAAAAGGTCCCTGGACCTTGCAAGTCTCAGGGTCCTTCACCAAGACCAGCGGTTTCTCCTCAAACTTCAACCAATGATTTTGATTGAAGTGCCCAGCTACGGGTGGATTAAGGTTTTCCAATGAACAGTTAAGGGAGTTCATGGTAAACAGAGCCTTACCAAGTCATTGTTGTGGACTGTTTACCCTGACATCTCCTCCCTGCTGTCCCAAGGTCTTCTTCAATGTCTGGGGAGTTCTTTCTATCACTGCCTGGCCAGTGGGGGAGGACGGGATCCCCTTGTTATGTTTCACCCCTCACTCTTGCAGGAAACCATCAAATTCCTTGGAAACATAAGCTCGACCATGATCAGTTTTGATCTCTTTGGGGATCCCCAGCGTGGAGAAGGCCTGCCCAAGGTGTTTCTGTGCATCGCTGGTCTTCTCCCCTGTGTGGGCTGAGGCATAAACAGCACCAGAGAAGGTATCAACTGACACATGAACATATTTGAACCTTCCAAACTCCAGAATGTGTGTGACATCTGTCTGCCACACCTCACAACTGCCAAGCCCTCTGGGGTTGATCCCTGATCCCAGTGAGAGTAAGGAAAACTTTTGGCAGCTTGGGCATGTGTCTATGATTGCCTTGGCTTGGTCCCACCTTAGGTGGAATTGGTGCACCAGGCCTGGGACATTCTGATGGAATTGCTGATGGCTGAGTTTGGCCTGCTGGAAAATGTTAGGTTGGCCACCCAGCTGCACAGGAGCAGCTGGACATCTGCTCTGTGGTTACGCTCTGCAATGGAACCAGGAAGGTCAGTGTGTGATCTCACATGCATAACGTAGTAAGGATGCTCTCTGTGGGACACTGGGTGTGTCAGCTCTGAGAGCAGCTTGGAAATGGCCGGATTTGAGACTTCTTTGAGAACTGCATTCTCTACTTTGGACACTACCCCTGCTACATATGCTGAATCAGTAATCAAAATAATGGATTCTGAAAACTTCTCAAAAGCCCTGATGACTGCAGCCAACTCAGCCACCTGAGGTGAACCTTTGACTACCTCGATGTCAGCCTCCCACTGCTGAGTCTGAGGGTCCTTCCAAGTCACCACTGACTTGTGTGACCCTCTGGATGCATCAGCAAAAACTGTCAAAGCTTTGAGAGGTTTGCAGTTCTGTTTCTCTTTTGGAATCAAATTAAATTCCAAATGAAATAATTTGTGGCCCAGGCAATGGATTGAAATTTTCCCTGGGTAGCTATCCAGAGCAAACTGCAACATCTCATTCTCATGGAGCAACTGCTCCAAAGCCTCCTTTGTTCACCTTCCAGCTGACAATTGGATTGGCACATGAATGCATGCAAACTCACACCCTGCCAGCAGTCCCATCCTGACCCTTGCTTTGCTGATCAGCTGAGCCATCAGCTCCTGTGGTTTAGTGATACTTTTGGACAGCTGATGACCTAGGAACACCCACTCCATCATCAAGAGGGGATCCTTCTGGTCCTTGTCCCACTGAAAAATCAGCCCATGCAAGTGTGGCAATTTTCCCAAAATGATGACACTAAATGGAAGTTCTGGCTGTCAGCGATGGGCCTGCTGGCTGGACATTGCCAATTGAACCCTCTCCAATGCCTGCTGAGCCTCCTGATTCAGAGCCCTTGGAGAATCCAGCTCCTCTCCCCATTTTTACAAATTGAAGAGAGGGGCTAGGTCCTCCATAGTAAGCCCAAGCCAGGGCCTGACCCAATTCAAAGATCCACACAGCTGCTGGAGATCCTTCAAAGTCTCAGGTCTATCACTGATTACCAACTTCTGGGGTGTTCTGGTCTGGTTGGCAATCTCAAGCCCAAGGTATTTCCAAGGTGGCAGTCTCTGCCCTTTTTCCTGCTGCAACTCAAATCCCACAGCGGCCAAAGCAGTGATAGTCTCATCCAGAATTTGTGTAAGTCCATTGTCACTGGGGGCACACACAAGCACATCATCCATATAATGAAGGATGACGGCCTCTCCAGCCTTGGCACACACCGAGGACAGTATTTTGGCCATGTACCACTGGCAAACACTTGGTGAGTTCTTTAACCCTTGCAGCAAAACTCTCCAGTGTTCATACCAGAGCTTCATGGGTGCCTCCCTGCTGATGGAAGGCACAGAGAATGCAAACTGCGGGGCATTGGCTGGATCTAGGGGAATCCAGAAAAAAACAATCTTTTATATCAATGACAGCTGAATTCCAATTTTGGGGGAGCATTGAAGGGGCTGGCATACCCGGCCGAAGAGCCTCCATGCCGTCAATGACCTCATTAATTTTTCGCAAATTGTGGAGGAGGTGCTACCTTCCCTTCACCAGCTTCTTGATGACAAAATCCAGAGAATTCCAGGGACTGTTAGTTTCCACAATGTGGCCTTTAGCCAATTGCTCCTCCACGAGTTTTTTGAGTGCCTTCAATTTTGTTTGTTCAGTGGCCACTGATCCTCCCAAACTGGGGTATCCGTCAGCCAAATAAGTTTTTTGAAGGGGTGCTCCTCAGTGGAGACAATTGAAAATCTTTTGGGTTTTTTGGGATTTCTAGTTTAATTTCTTGCTGGGACATGGCATCTCTTCCCCACAAGGTAAATTTGGAATCCAGAAAAAGCAAAGAAGCCAATTGCCCATCTGGTCCCTCAATTGGCACAATGCTCTTGGATTGTTTTGCCAATTGTGTGCCCCCTATACCTGTAACCTTACCAGCCACGGGTTGCAACTCCCAATGTGATGGCCACTTGTGTGGTGGTATGGCTGTCACATCTGATCCTGTGTCCATCATTCCCTGGAGTTGGATGAAATCCTCCTCCCTCTTGAGCCCACACCAAATTATGGGTTTGTTCTCTCCCACCATTTCTGTCCAATAGACCCAAAGGTCCAGACCATCCTAGGGCAGTTTGGGCAGTGGTCTGGCCTGGGCAATGACTTGGCCCTTTGGTAGGAAGAGGGGAGGATGGACACAACGTGCCAAGAGAGCTCGTTGCTCTGGATCTGACGGCAAAAGTCCTGGACTAATCTTGATCTCAGAGGGAGTGTGCTTAGAATCCCTGATAACAACGCACTTACTATCAGTGTGCTGTAGGTTGGTCACGTGTCCAGGGTCAACGGTGACCACTTGCCAGTGTGGTGTGTTGAAAGGCACACCTGTTGTTAACTGAAGCCTAAATGGCTTCCATATCCTCTTGGTTGTTACCAGCCCTGAGGGTTCCTTAGGGTCCCACACCTTCCCAGAATTGGGCTGCCCCACAACCCCAAAAACCCAGTGACCTGTCCCATTTTTCTCATCATGTGGGAGAAGCTCACACTCCTCCCCTAGTTTTTTGGAACTGGAATGTTCCCTTTCTCCGCCTCCCCCACTGCTCCCACCAGGGTGTGAGATGTTTTATTCTTAAAGGGACAAAAGCACATCACATGTCCCTCCCACCCACACTGGAAACATTTGACCCTCCCAGCCACTGGTGGTCCAGCTGGAATGGTGGCTGGTGCTGCAATCCGGCCTCTGAGCCCAGACCCTTTCCGCTGTTCATCTGGGTCCCTTATGGCTCACTTGGTGCAGGTCTCAGTGAGGAGGTCCAGGGTTGGAGGTGGAGCAACCAGAAGCCCAGAGATGATCCTCTTGCAGACATCACTGGCATTGCTTTGTGCCACTTCCAGGCACCAAGTGGCTTTGTGCCACTTCCAGGATCATCTTCTGTTGCAACTCCTGGTCCTCTCTCTGGTTTTCCACCACTGCATGAAGTCTATCTATAAAATCCAGGAAAGGCTCAGAAGGGGATTGTTTAATTGAGATAGAACTCTGCCTAGGATCTTTAGTGGGCATGATCTGAAATGCCCTTTTGGCAGCATCCTTCACGTGATTTAACAGAGGAGGGGTTACTGGATTACACTGGGTTTTACTGGTTTGTACTGGGATAGGGTGCTGGGGGTTTACTGGGTTATACTGGTTATACAGGAGAGGAGCAGCATATGAGTGAGAACCCCTTCTGGTGAGAAGGACCTGGTAGTCAGCATTTGAGTGAGTTCCCCCTGCTTGCAGGAAGGACTTGGTGAACCACTGTGTGTTATTCTGGTTTATACTGGCAGAGGATGTTGGGGGCATTGGTTTTATACTGAGTTATACTGGGATAAACTAGTTATGAGTGATTTGGTTATACTGGATTACACTGGTTAGCACTGGTTTATACTCATTTTACAGGAATGGCATGCTGGGAGCATTGGTTAATACTGTGTTATACTTGGATGTACTGGGTTATATTGGGTTGTACTGGTTTATACTGGGATGAGGCCTGGGATCTACAGGGAGCGACTTCAGGTTGTGCTGGCCTTACTGGTTTATACTGGGAGCTGCCCCACAGGGCTCGAAAGGATCAGGAGTGGCTCCCAGTGCTTACTGGTTTATACTGGTGCCCTCCCAGTATAAACCTGGTAAAGTGGGAGCCCCAAGCCCCCAAGCTCCATATTGGGAGCCCTTAGACTGCCTTCCACGGGTAGACCTGATGTCTCCAAAGTGAGCCACACCTGGGTGCCCCAATTCAGATCTCAGGGTGTCCAATGGCTGGCCCCCACAGATTTTGGGGTGCCCCCTTTGCCCCTCCCCAGAGCTGGAGCTGATTCAGAACGCCGTCTTCACCGACCCCATGGACCAAAGTGCCTGGGTGTACCTGCACTGCATCCTCTCCTGAGCTAACTCGGGGCTCCCTCACATCCCTGAGGCCCTCTCCTGGAGTTTTGGGGTGCCCCTGAATGTTGGGGTGTCCCCCCACAGCCCCCCTGCCTCAAGAGTCATCTGTGTCGACACCGACTGTGAGGACGCGATTCTGGCAGTCATCTTCTCCCAGCCCATCAGGGTGAGTAGGGATCCCTGGGAACCCCAAAAAATCACCTGTATTCCCCCCCCCCCCACCCAAAATCACCCTGGTACCCCCAAAACACCTGAATCACCTGATACACTACTCCCCAAATCACCTGAGTACCCCAAAAATTATGGAACCCCTCAAAAGTCATCTGGATACACCTGGGTACCAAAAAATCTTCGGCCCCACCAAACTGGTGGTTGTGAAATCCATTGCTTTGACTGGGTAGACCTGGTGTCCCTAAATCCCTGTTGACTTGAATGGATAACCTGGTGTCCTGTCTACCCCCATTTATCCCCACTAACGTTCCAGTGTTCCCAGTAATGCCCAGGGCTCCCAGTAACTCCAGTGCCCCCGCAGCCATTCCCAGTGCTCCCAGTAACCCAATGCCCCCCTTAGCCCAGGAATAGCTCCCAGTTTTACTGGTTTGCCCTCCCAGTAACCCCTCCCAGTGCTCCCAGTTTGCCCAGTTTCCCCCTTTCCTCCCTCCCAGTGCTTCCAGTTCCCCACCAGTGCTTCCAGTTCTCCCCCAGTGCTTCCCTTAGCCTTTCCCAGTACTCCCAGTTTAACCAGTAACCCTCCCAATCAAGCCCTATTAATGGACAGCCCTGGTGTCCCTAATCCCCATTGATTTAATTGGGTAGACCTGGTGTCCTGTGATAGTTGGACTAGGAGAAAATAGAAGTAAAACAGGCCTGAACTTTGAAATTACAAAGGTAGTTTATTTACACACTCTAAAGAATAAAGGAAAGAAGAAAAAACCTGAAATTTGAAACACTTCTCTTTCCCGCAGAAACTGTCCACTTTCCGACAACTAACATAGAGAGACAAAACCTGTGATTTTCAGACAGTTTCAACCATTTAAACATAATCTTTCAACACCTTGGCAGAGGAGTCTCTCTGGAGTCCATGAATGCATTCACCACAAGAAAAAACCAGTCTGGTGGCTCCCAATGTCACAAACCTGCAAGTGCCTGGAATTTTGCAGATTGTGCCATCTCATCCATGAGCAGCCTTTCTCTTGGTTACTCATGGGCCTCTCAGCATATCTGGGGTATTTGTTTAAGAATGCTTTTTTTTAGTATTTCACAAAGATTCTCTTCCTCTCTCTATCTTTAAAATCGTTTCTCACTCAAGAGACCTCCATTTACTACAGCTAAAGGGCCAAATCTGCATCTCAGACAGCTGAGACCTCTTTTTATCTCAGGAGCTGGGAACTTCCTCTACAACATTCTCAGTGAAATCTCAATTACATCAATCCATCACCTTCAGCTAGAACAGCATTCCCCCAAACAGCATCAATATGTTACAAGAAATTGTCCATTTCTCCATGGTTTATATCAAGAGAAATTCAGTCAAAAATGTCCACTTCTTCAATCCTTTCTTCCAGATAACCTTTATCAGTTCTTTTGCTGACTGTATCATGCTGTCTCTCTACATTTTAAATCACTCTGATCTTCTCTCCCTCTGGGAAAGGGTTGGAGTTCTGAAAGCTTCATGTTGCTAGGAAAGGGTTAAATCTATCCAAGGTCTTTCTCTCTCTCTCGCTGCAGCTCACAGATGTTAGAATGATATTTAAACCTTTTATATCCATGGAGATGTCACTACTTTCAATTGGTTCTTTCCTGAACTTCTTGAAAACTCACTTGCTGCTCAAAACCACCACAGCATGGGAACTGATTAAAAAGATACATGAAAATTTCTGTAAGTTAGACATGCTTTATTAACCTTCTGCAAAACTTTTGCCAATTATTTTGATGATAATTGCTTCACACCAATGAATACAGTAAGTTATTGTAATGTAGCAAATGACTTAGGATCACACTTTGTTAAGAGGATATAAGCTGGAGAACATGCAGAATAAAAACTTCTTCCATTTTGGATCCTGATCACGTGTATGTCACGTCCGACCTAACAGTAACAGCCAGGGCGGAACCATCCAGCTGCCCTCAGCTCTGGGCACCCTGGGTTCACCTGTGGGGGAAAAAGAAAAAAAATCTGGGGCATTTTCCCACCAAAAATTGGGAATTTCCAACCCTGAAATTGGTGGGTTTAACCCCAAAATGTTTGGGACATCAGGTCTACCCACTGAAAGCAATGGATAGAAAAAGACACCAGGTCTACCCTTGTAAAGCCAAATTGGATTTAGGGACACCAGGTCTATCCATTAATAGCGCTTGATCAGGAATTGTTACTGGTTGGACTGGGAGTACGTGTAAGGGCTAAGGGGAAGCTCTGGGAGAGGAACCGGAAGCACTTGAGGGGTGTAGGAAGCACTGGGATGGAGGAATGGGGGAACCTGAGCAAACTGGGAGCACTGGGAGGGGTTATTGGGAGCACTGGGAGTGGCTAAATGGAGGCAATGGGGTTATTGGGAGCTCCGGGGCATTACTGGGAGCAATAGGAAGGATTACTGGGGATAAATGGGGGTAAAATGAATTCCAGGTCTACCCATGGAAGTAAATAGGGATTGAGGGACACCAGGTCAACCCATTCAAGTCATTGGGATAAATGGGACACTGCGTCTGCGTCTACCCAGTCAAAGAAGTGGGTAGTCAAACCCACCAGTTTGGTCAGGGGCCCTAGAATTTTTGGGGGTACTCAAAATTCTGTATCCAGGTGATTTTTGGGGAGAATCCAGGAGATTTGGGGAGATACTCAGGTGTATCCAGGTGGTTTTGGGGGGGTACCCAGGTGATTTTGGGAAGTACCCAGGTGATTTTTGGGAAGGACTGAGAAGATTTTTGGGGGTATCTAGCTGATTTGGGGGGGGTACCTAGATGTATCCAGGTGATTTTGAGGATACTCAGTTGATTTTTGGGTGTATCTGGTGATTTTTTTGGGTTACTAAGATGATTTGGGGGGTACCCAGGTGATTTTGGGGGTTCCTGGGTGTCCCCACTCACCCTGATGGGCCAGGAGAAGATGACAGCCACCATCGCGTCCTCCCAGTCAATGTGGACACAGATGACACGGCAGCGGGAGGGCTGTGGGGGGACACCCTGACATTCAGGGGCCACCCCAACATTCGGAGGGCACAGAATCATGATTTTAAAGAGCTAAGATTTTAGCTAAGAGATGGAAGTAATTTATATGGATCAGGGTGTAAGTTAGATTAGCAAATGATAGCTTAATGATTATTAGAGGCCTAAACTAGAGCTGATTGTTCTATTGTTTGCCATTATGAGCTTGTTTATAGAAGGAAGTGGAGTAAGTGAAACATTAGAGGAACAGATTGAAACCAGTAAGAACAATGCCCAGCACCTGGACTTTATATCAATCAATCACAGAGCAGGGGACCTTGGATCGTGCCAGAGGGTCACAGAGACCTGATGAAGACTCTCCTGACTTCATCCATTGAGACCACTGACCCAATTCAAGAGAAGAATTGGGCATGTGTGAAGGACTAATAGCCTCATTTAATACAGAGCGGGGATGGGAGGTGCTGGGGTTATGCATATATATTATATGTAGGATCTTGGGAAATATAAAGAAGGCAGAGAACCTTGTACGGGGTGGTGATGCCTTTTGGAGATGATTCCTGTGCCACCCACTGGTGTTAGTAAAAATACCACTTTTTACTGACTTTAACTAATTAGAGACTCTCTGTCCATGATCATATCTGTTTTTAATGATTCACACTTGAGATTGTCTGAAACTCTGGAGTTTTAGATTCCTCAAATAAAAGAAGAAAAACCCCTCTTTTGGCTCAGTGCAGCCACTTCTCTGAGCAAAGCAGATCCCACGTGAGTGAGGAGAGACTCACTTTGAGGTTGGGGTTGAGGAATAAAGAGCAAGGTTGTCCACACTGGATCAGACCTCAAGGCACAGCTTCTCTGAGCAGGCCAGACCTCCTGAGGTCAATATCAATCCTGGATCCATATCAATCCCTGAATGGTGCAATCATCTCTTCTCATTTCTTTTCTCTGAAGAGAAAAATACACCCTTGAAAATAGGAATGTGGGTTTATTAAAAGCTCTATGAAATATTTCTCCATAACATTCCTAGCGAACTGCACCAGATCAGAGGAAAATCAAGGCACAGCCATGGTTTGTCAGGACTTGCTTGATCCTAATGAGCCCCGTGGTGCATTTGGTGCTGAGCCCTGGAACCTCAGGGCCTGAGAGGAGAGTGCACAAACATTGCCAGGAGCCAAAGTCAGAGGAAACACCAAAAGTGTCTCAAAGCATTAATGGGCCCCACTATGGTCAATCCCCAACACAGGCTCCTCATGAGATCTGTAGAGAAGAGAACTGGAGGCCAGGATTGCACAAAAACCTCTCAAACCCTCTGCATGGGATGAAAAATCCAATGGAAAATTCAAAGTATCTTAAAAATCTCGAGTATCTCAAAGCATTACTGAGACACACTGTGTGTCAGTGCAAAGCTCTCAAGGGACTCGTTAAATGCGATAATTGGGGCCATGATTGCACAAACTTTTCCTACAGTCAGTTTTCAAACAGAAACACCAAGTACCCTAAAAGAACTGAAGTACCTTGAAGCATTAATGAGCCCCACTGAGTGTTGTTACTGACAAAGCCTCTCAAGGGACCAATTAAAGCAGAGAATTGGAGGCCAGAATTGCACAAACCTCTCAGAGACTCCAAGGCAAAAGCCAAACCCAAAGTCCTTGGAAAAACCTGCAGTCCCTGGCAGCATGAAGGAGCCCCCCAGGGCCATTGCTGACCAAGGCTCCTTCCCCAGGGACTCCTTCCAGCACATCCTGGAGGCCACTGGCATGGGAGGGGGATGCTGAGGGCAGCACAAGGGGCTGACAGTGCCCAGCCTTGCTGGGGCTGTGCCAGGAGGCCCCAGGGCCTCAGGACAAGGTGTCTCCTCAGTGTCCTTGGTGGCACAGAGGCTGCTGTGGCCCAGGGCACCAAGCCTTGGCTTCTCTTTGTCCCCACCTGTCATCCCTGCCTGCAGTTCTCTGCTCTGCCTGGGGCCTGGGGACACTTTCTGTGTCGTGTCCCTCAGTGGGACCCATTAAAACTTCCAGAAACTTTGGAGTTGGCTTCTGACTTGGAGTTCTGGAGAGGTTTCTTCAGCTCCCTCTCAGGGACTGATGTTCAAGGCCTCAGCAGAAAGCCCTGAGAGGGTCATTAAAGTCCTCGTGCTGTGTCTGTGCTGATGAGCTGGGCTGAGCTCATCATCCAGGGGGAGATCCTGGCAACCAAGAAGAGCTTAAAAACACATTTCTCTGGATGAGCAGCTTTTCTGCCAGCCCAGCAGGGCTGGGGCACTGCCTGCAGCCACCCCAGGCACAGCACACAGGCACACAGGGCTTCAGCTCAGCCTGGGCTGGCAGCACAGAGCAGAGCTCACTCAGGGCTCACTGCAGGAGAAATCCTCCCAGGCTTGCAAACAGTCACTCTCTGGCTGGGGGAAGAGAAGCTGCAGCTCCTGCAGGGATCTCCTGGAGCTGCCACATCCCCCAGCTTGGAGCACCTTCCAGGAGCACTGTGGGAGCTGCTGCAGGGCAGGGATGTGGCCCTAGGGCAGGGCTGGGTTTCCCTGCTGCCCCAGCCCAGGCCCAGCACAAGGCAGCTCCCTGGGGCCAGGCTCTGCTGCAGGGCTGAGCAGCCGGGGCTGCAGCCAGGGGTGCCCAGGGCTGTGGTGCAGAGCAGGGTCCTGCAGCCCAGGGCGCTGTGCTGGCCCAGGGACTCTGCTGCCTGCCAGGGACAGCTCTCAGCGGGCCCGGGGAGCTGCTGCCAGCGCTGGGGAGAAGCTGTGGGGGGAAGGAGCCACCCTGAGCAGGGCAGGGGCTGCTGCTGCTGCTGCTGCTGCTGCTGCTGAGAGGGGCTGTGTGGGGCAGGGCTGCTCCCAGCTCCACAGCAGCCTGGGCACAGCTGTGGCGGACACTTGCCAAAAGAAGGTAAGCCTGGCATTGCTGTAAAGATCAGGATCTTTCCTGAGGGTGTTTTCATCTTCCTGCGTGGAGAAAGATGTGAATGTTGGGTTGATGACATAAAGATTTTTGCTTTTTATACATTATTCATTTTTTTAAACTTTTTTACTACTGTTATATAATTTTAAAACTATAATTCTTAATTAAGTCTATTTAACTACTATTACATATATATAAATAGTCCTTAATAAACTTGATTCCTACCCTGTCTCTTCGATTTTTAAACAATTAGCAGACCTAAATACATTCCTGAAATACTGTATAGTCTTATTATCAGGAAGAGGACCGACAAGAAGAACATTTTGATTTTTAACCAGGGTGTTAGCAGTCATTAAAAAAAAGTGATGTAAAGAAGCCCTTGGACCTACTCCAATGCATTGACCCAGGGGTGTATAACTGGGGAACTGAATTACCTTTTGGATGTTCCTCTTAAATATGTTAATTAAAAAATGTTAAAAGGTTGCTGAACTGAGGGGCAGGGTGTGCCCCATTCTATTTGGGACACCTGGAAGTTTCAAATAAAGGTCTGCTTGTTATTTTACCTTATAATATTTTAAAAAGTGTTTATTTTCTTTTTTGATTATAGGCAACAGGACGATGAGAGAAGCAGAACAAGAATTGTAATCACAGAATCACGGAACATCCTGAGCTGAAAGGGACAAAAAGAATCATCAAAGTAATGGTTCAAAATTTACCGGTGTCTATGTGTTCCAGGGGAGGGTGTATAGGAAATGGTTTTGATTTTGGTTACAGGTATCTCCTCTAACTCTTCCCTGTCCTTTTCTCCACGGCAGTACTCAATGCCCAGAGTCGGCAAATGTCCAACAGCAGCTCCATCAGCCACTTCCTCCTGCTGGCATTGGCAGACACGCGGCAGCTGCAGCTCCTGCACTTCTGCCTCTTCCTGGGCATCTCCCTGGCTGCCCTCCTGGGCAACGGCCTCATCATCAGCGCCGTAGCCTGCGGCCACCTCCTGCACAGCCCCATGTTCTTCTTCCTGCTCAACCTGGCCCTCACCGACCTGGGCTCCATCTGCACCACTGTCCCCAAAGCCATGCACAATTCCCTCTGGGACACCAGGGACATCTCCTACTCAGGATGTGCTGCACAGCTCTTTTTCTTTTTCTTCTTAATCTCAGCAGAGTATTTCCTGCTGACCATCATGTGCTACGACCGCTACGTGTCCATCTGCAAACCCCTGCACTACGGGACCCTCCTGGGCAGCAGAGCTTGTGCCCACATGGCAGCAGCTGCCTGGGCCACTGCCTTTCTCAATGCTCTCATGCACACAGCCAATACATTTTCCCTGCCCCTGTGCCATGGCAATGCCCTGGGACAGTTCTTCTGTGAAATCCCACACATCCTCAAGCTCTCCTGCTACAAATCCTTCCTCAGGGAACTAGGACTTCTGGCTGCTAGTGCTGGTTTGGTATTTGGTTGTTTTGTGTTCATGGTTTTCTCCTATGTGCAGATCTTCAGGGCTGTGCTGAGGATCCCCACTGAGCAGGGACGGCACAAAGCCTTTTCCACCTGCCTCCCTCACCTGGCTGT
Source organism: Acrocephalus arundinaceus (assembly GCA_021534815.1). Lineage (NCBI taxonomy): Eukaryota > Metazoa > Chordata > Aves > Passeriformes > Sylviidae > Acrocephalus > Acrocephalus arundinaceus. The sequence continues at coordinate 220,196 of JAJEOU010000005.1, read as the reverse complement.
GGTCTGTCTGTTCATCACCACTGCAGGATTTGCCTACCTGAAGCCCCCCTCCATGTCCTCCCCAACCCTGGATCTGTCCCTGTCAGTTCTGTACTCGGTGGTGCCTCCAGCCCTGAACCCCCTCATCTACAGCCTGAGGAACCAGGAGCTCAAGGCTGCACTGTGGAGACTGATCACTGGATGGATTTGGAAACATTAAACTGCTGGCAAATTTCTGCAAATCACTTGGAATAAAAGTAAATTTGATATCTCTTGTCAGTTTGATTGGGGGGGTTTTTCCCCTGTAATTATTTTTTTAATCTTGTCCACAAAGAAATGTTCTTGTTTCTTCCATTTCTCATTTTGTTTCTTCCCACCTTCCCTGTGAACACAGACTGTGTCAATGATGGGCTGTACTCTTAGTGGTGTTAAAAAATCTCCCAGCCAAGTTCTCTGCAGAGATGCCCCTTTGGTTCCCTTCTCTGCAGCTGCAGCAGCAATGTCTGTGTGCAGAGCTGGGGGCAGATCAGTGCTGGCACAGCAGCTGTGCCCAGCAGCAGCAGCAGCCCTTGGTGTTGCCAGTGCTGCTGCCGTGGCCCTGCCCCGCTGCCCTGCTGGCCCTGGTGTTGCTGTAGGGCCTGAGTGCTCTCGGGGCCGGGCACAGTGCTGGGGGTGGCAGTGCCGGGGCTGCAGCAGGGACAGGCCATGGGCACTGCTGGGGCAGCACTGACGCCTCAGGCCAGGGCCTGGGGGCTGCAGGCTCCTTGCCCAGGCTCTCTCCAGAACACTTTGCCCAGGCCAATGCTGAGCACAGAAAAGCCCCGGGAGCAGCCCCAGGCTGGCCGTGGGCAGGCTGGGGGCAAACAGCATGGCTGGGGCTCTGCAAGGTGCCTGGGGGCAACTGGGATCCTACTGGGATCACAATGGGAGAGGCTAGGCCCATGCTGGAGGAGACTGGGATCATACTGGATCATACTGGCAGCAACTGGGACTGCACTGGTGGTGACTGGGAGTTGCTGTGAGCAACTTGAATCAGGCTGTGAGCAACTGAGGACAACTGGGAGTTACTGGGAACTTGCCAGGAGCAACTGGGATACACTGGGAGAGACTGAAACCACAGTGGGGGTAAATGGGAGTAGCTGTGCCCATGCTGGGATCATACTGGAATCCTACTGGAACCAGACTGGGAGTGACTGGAAAGGTGCTGGCTGTGACTGGAACCATGCTGGAGATTACTGGGAGCAACTGGGCTCAAACTGGGAGTGACAGGCAGTCACTCAGGGCATGAGTGGAATAATACTGGGAGTATCTGGGAATGAGTGGAACTAAACTGGGAGTAGCTGGGTCCTACTGGGTTCATCCTGGGAGCCACTGGGATTACAATGGGAGTGAACAGATCCTGACTGGGGGTTACTGAGAGCTGCTGTTGGGAGGAAAACACCGACACATTGGGAGCAACTGGGATCAACTGGAAGGGACTGGGACCATGCTGAGGGGACTGAGACCACAACTGGGGACACTGGAATCCTTCTGGGAGCCATTGGGACCACACTTTGGGCAACTGATAGAAACTGGGATTATGCTGGAGGCAACTGGAAGAAACTGGGAAAGACTGGGATCATTCTGAGGTAACCAGAACCTTACTGGGATATACTGGGATATACTGGCAGTGTCTGTAACCGTACTGGGGAGACTGGAACCACATTGGGAACAGTGTGAACCTTGCTAGGGAAAACTGGGAGCGCATGTGACCATGCTGAGAAAGACAGGGACTATTCTAGGGACAACTGGGATCATACTGGGATGAACTGGGAACAATTGGAGCTATTCTGGCAGCAACTGGGAGTATACTGGCATCACAGTGGGAGCAGCTGGTTTCATGCTGGTTGAGACTGGGGTCACACTGAGGGTGACTGGACTCGTACTGGGATTGACTGGGAGTGGCTGTGAACAACTGGAATCACACTGAAAGCAACTGGGAAAAACTGGGAATGACTGGGAGCATGCTGGGAGTGACTGGGATATACTTGGAGGGACTGGGAACTATGAGGATCAAACTGGAGACTACTGGGGTCATACTGGTATTTACAGGGAGCAACTGGGATCACACTAGGAGCCACTTAATCATACTGGGAGTGACTGGAATGAGACTGGGATTATAGTGACATGGTTGGACCCTGACTGGGGGTTACTGGGACCTACCAGGCCCATGCTGAGACCCTACTGGGGATACACTGAGAGCAACTGGGAACAACTGAGAATGACAGGATGTATGCTGGTGACAACTGGGATGTACTGGCAGTGACTGGGATAAAACTGAGGGCAACTGAACCATGCTGGGGTAACTGGGAGTGCCTGGCAATGACTCTGAGAATGTTCAGGGCAACTGGGATATACTGGGAGTGTCTGAGACCATGCAGATGGTGACTGGGATAACACTGGGAGCCACTGGGAATGTGCTGGGGAAAACTGGGACAATGCTGGGGGTAACTGGGCACAAGTGTGAGTGACTGGGGCCCTTCTGGGAGAGACTGGCATAATACTGGACTCATTCTGGGATCGTACTGGGAGTTACTGGGGCTGTGCTAGGGGCAGCTTGGAACACACTGGACAAAAGTGGGAGAAACTGGGAGCAACTGGGATCAACTGGGACCATGCTAGGGGCAAACTGCATCATAATGGGGAATGACTGGCAGTGACTGGGCTCATACTGGGAATGGCAAATAAATAAATCCTGGTTTATGGTTGTTATGCTGTGTGAATGTGTCCTGACTGTGAGACCTGATCCATACAAATTTCTTCTAACCCTCAGCTAAAATCTTAACTCTTTAAAATCATGATTCAGATCCCCTTGAATTTGGGGTGCCCCCTGAATGTCGGGGTGTCCCCCCACAGCCCCCCCTCGCTGACGGTTATCTCTGTCCATGTCGAACGAGAGGACGCGACGGTGGCTGTCATCTTCTCCCAGCCTGTCAGGGTGAGTGGGGACCCCTGAGAACCCCCAAAATCACCTGGGTACCCCAAAAAAACCACCTGGATACCCCCCAAATCTCCTGGATCCCTCCAAATCACCTGGGAACCCCAAAATCATCTGGGTACCCCAAAAAAATCACCTAGGTACACCTGGGTACTTCCCCAGATCACCTTGGTACCCCTCAAAAAATCACCTGGAAACCACCCAGACGTCACCTGGAGAAACCTGGGAATCTCAAAAATCACCTGGGTACCCCATCAATTGTCTGGGTACCCTCAAAAATCACCTGAGAACCCCAAAAATCACCTGGATACCCCCCAAAATCACCTGGATCACTCCAAAAAGTGTCTGGGTACCCCTCAAATCATCTGGATCCCCCCCAAATATGCCTGGGTTCCCCATAAACCACCTGGTACACCCAAGAATCATCTGGATACTTCCAAAATCACCTGGGTACCCCTGGGTACCCCAAAAATCATCTGGGTATCATCAAAAATCACCTGAGTACTCCCAAAAAATCACCTGGATACACCTGGGTACCCAGCAAAATCTACTGGATCACCCTCCCAGATCACCTGGGTAGCCTCCCAAATCACCTGGATGCACCTGGATACCCCCAAAAATTCTTGGGCCCCTGCCCAAACTGGTGGTTGTGAATCCCCACTGCTTTGGCTGGGTAGACGCGGTGTCCCATTTATCCCATTGACTTGAATGGGTAGACCTGGTGTCCTGTTTACCCCCATTTCCATACAGTAACCCTTCCCAGTGCTCCCAGTAATGCCGTGGAGCTCCCAGTAACCCCAGAGCTCCCCCTTTTGAGGTGTTCCCAGATAATTTTTTGGGGTACTCAGGTGATTTGGGGGAGTATCCAGGTGTATCCAGGTGATTTTTCAGGGAGTACCCAGGTGATTTTTTGGGGGGTTCCCAGGGTTATCCAGGTGGTTTTGGGGAGTACCAGGGTGATTTGGGTGGGGATCCAGGTGAGTTTTTGGGGTTCCCAGTGGTCCCCACTCACTCTGATGGGCTGGGGGAAGATGATGGCCACTGTCACGTCCTCCCAGTCAGTGTGGATGTAGATGGCCCTCAGTGGCAGGGGGGCTTTTGGGGGACACCCCAACATTCAGGGGGCACCCCAGAACTCCAGGGGTGGGCCCCAGGGATGGGAGGGAGCCCCAAGTTACCTCAGGAGAGGATGCAGTGCAGGTACACCCAGGTGCTTTGGCCCGTGGGGTCGGTGAAGATGGCGTTCTGCAGCAGCTCCAGCTCTGGGGAGGGGCAAAGGGGGCACCCCAAAATCTCCGGGGGGCAGCCAGGGGACACCCCGAGAACTGAATGGGGGCACCGAGGTGTGTGGGAGCTCAGGTGTACCCCTTGAAACCAATGGGGATTTTTAGGGACACCAGGTCTACCTGTTGAAATCAATGGGGATTTGGGGTTAACAGATCTCCCTATTGAACCCAATGGGGATTTTTAGGGACAAGAGGTCTATCCATTAAAACCAATGGAGATTTTTAGGGTAAACAGGTCCAACCTTTTTATCCAATGAGGATTTGGGGACAACAAATCTACCCATTGAAACCAATGATGTTTAGGGACAACAGGTCTAGCCATTGAAACCAATGGGAATTTAGGGACATGGGGTCTACCCATTAGAATCAATAGGGATTTTTTGGAGACCATGTCTATTAAGGGCAATGGGGATTTGGGGAAACCAGGCCTACCCATTCAAGGCAATGGAGATTTAGAGACATCAGATTTACCTTATTAAAGTCAAAAGGAATTTTGGGACACCTGGTCTACCCACTAAGGTGGGGAATTGAGAAAATTGGCTGCATCCACTACTGGGAATTTAGGGACATCAGGTCTACCCATTGAAATATTGGGCTTTTTTGGTACACTAGGTCTACCCTTTAAGGACAATTGGGATTTAGGGACACCAGGTCTATGCACTGAAACCAATGGGGTCTTAGGAACACCAGCTTTATCCATAAATAACAATAGGGATTTTAGGAACATCAGGTCTACCCATTAAGGACAATGGGGATTTGGGGTCATCAGGTCTACCTGCTGAAACCCATGGGCTCAGTGGGACACTGAGTCTATCCATTAATGTGGGGAATTTAGGAAATCAGGTCCAGCCATTGATGTGAATGGGAAATTTAGGACATCAGGTCTACCTCCATTGAAGTCAAATGGGGGGATTTAGGACACCAGGTCTATCCATTGAAATGAATGGGGATTTCAGGAAAACAGGTCTACCCATCAATGGAAATGGTGATCTGGGGGCACCAGTTCTACCCATTTATGACTGTAAGGACATCAGGCCTACCATTGAAGTCAATGGGGATTTAGGGACACCAGGTCTGCTCATTAAGGTCAATGGGGATTTTTGGGACAGCAGGTCTACCCATTGAAGTCAACAGGAATTTTTGGGATACCAGGTCGACCCACCCAATAAAACAGTGCTCAACTTCCAGCAAGGGGCTGGAGAATTTTTGGGATAGGATCACACTGAAATTCTGGGAATTTTTCCAGGGTAATCTTTCACCTTCCTTCAGTCTTTCAGGAGGCAGCATCCTGGCTTCACCTTTCCTCCAGTTCCTGGTGGGCGCCAGGAGCACAGCCGGTGGTGCCAGGCCAAGAAGTTGGAGAAGTCATGGCTCAACAGGGCCCTGGCAAAGGCCAGCTTGGCCTTGGGGTCCTGCCTGGCCACCAGTGCCAGCCTGTGGTTTCAGGCGTGGACTGGGAGGGCACCAGTACAAACCAGTAAGCACTGGGAGCTGCCCATGAGCCCCTGTGGCCTGAGGTGGCAGCTCCCAGTATAAATCAGTAAAGATTCATGCACCCAAACCAATTCCAAGTATGGGATTTGGGGGGACCACGTCTCCCCTATTAAAGTCAAAGGGGATTTAAGGAAATCAGGTCTACCCAAACAAATGAGAATTTAGGGACATCAGGTCTACCCATTCAAGCCAATAGGGATTTTGGGACATCTGGTCTACCCATGAAAGTCAGCTCTAAGGGCTCCCGGTATGATCTTGGGGCTCCCACTTTTAACAGATTTATACTGAGAGGGCACCAGTATAAACCAGTAAACACTGGGAGCCACCCCCAAATCCCTGAGCCCTGTGGGGGCAGCTCCCAGTATAAACCAGTAAGGCCAGCAAAACATAAAGTCACTCCCAGTAGGTCCAAAGCCCCATCCCAGTATAAACAAGCACATCCCAATATAACCCAGTACATCCCAGTATAACCCAGTATAAACCAATGCCCCCAACATGCCATTCCTGTACAAATGAGTATAAACCAGTGCAAACCAGTATAACCCAGTACAGACCAGTATAACACAGTAGCTCCCAGCATCCCATTCCAGTATATCCCAGTACAACCCACAGTTGGCTACCAGGTCCTTCTCACCAGAAGGGGGTTCTCACTCATATGCTGCTCCCTCTCCCTGTATAAACCAGTATAACCCAGTAAACCCCCAGCACCCTATCCCAGTACAAACCAGTAAAACCCAGTGTAATCCAGTAACCCCTCCTCTGTTAAATCACGTGAAGGATGCTGCCAAAAGGGCATTTCAGATCATGCCCACTAAAGATCCTAGGCAGAGTTCTATCTCAATTAAACAATCCCCTTCTGAGCCTTTCCTGGATTTTATAGATAGACTTCATGCAGTGGTGGAAAACCAGAGAGAGGAGCAGGAGTTGCAACAGAAGATGATCCTGGAAGTGGCACAAAGCCACTTGGTGCCTGGAAGTGGCACAAAGCAATGCCAGTGATGTCTGCAAGAGGATCATCTCTGGGCTTCTGGTTGCTCCACCTCCAACCCTGGACCTCCTCACTGAGACCTGCACCAAGTGAGCCATAAGGGACCCAGATGAACAGCGGAAAGGGTCTGGGCTCAGAGGCCGGATTGCAGCACCAGCCACCATTCCAGCTGGACCACCAGTGGCTGGGAGGGTCAAATGTTTCCAGTGTGGGTGGGAGGGACATGTGATGTGCTTTTGTCCCTTTAAGAATAAAACATCTCACACCCTGGTGGGAGCAGTGGGGGAGGCGGAGAAAGGGAACATTCCAGTTCCAAAAAACTAGGGGAGGAGTGTGAGCTTCTCCCACATGATGAGAAAAATGGGACAGGTCACTGGGTTTTTGGGGTTGTGGGGCAGCCCAATTCTGGGAAGGTATGGGACCCTAAGGAACCCTCAGGGCTGGTAACAACCAAGAGGATATGGAAGCCATTTAGGCTTCAGTTAACAACAGGTGTGCCTTTCAACACACCACACTGGCAAGTGGTCACCGTTGACCCTGGACACGTGACCAACCTACAGCACACTGATAGTAAGTGCGTTGTTATCAGGGATTCTAAGCACACTCCCTCTGAGATCAAGATTAGTCCAGGACTTTTGCCGTCAGATCCAGAGCAACGAGCTCTCTTGGCACGTTGTGTCCATCCTCCCCTCTTCCTACCAAAGGGCCAAGTCATTGCCCAGGCCAGACCACTGCCCAAACTGCCCTAGGATGGTCTGGACCTTTGGGTCTATTGGACAGAAATGGTGGGAGAGAACAAACCCATAATTTGGTGTGGGCTCAAGAGGGAGGAGGATTTCATCCAACTCCAGGGAATGATGGACACAGGATCAGATGTGACAGTCATACCACCACCACACAAGTGGCCATCACATTGGGAGTTGCAACCCGTGGCTGGTAAGGTTACAGGTATAGGGGGCACACAATTGGCAAAACAATCCAAGAGCATTGTGCCAATTGAGGGACCAGATGGGCAATTGGCTTCTTTGCTTTTTCTGGATTCCAAATTTACCTTGTGGGGAAGAGATGCCATGTCCCAGCAAGAAATTAAACTAGAAATCCCAAAAAACCCAAAAGATTTTCAATTGTCTCCACTGAGGAGCACCCCTTCAAAAAACTTATTTGGCTGACGGATACCCCAGTTTGGGAGGATCAGTGGCCACTGAACAAACAAAATTGAAGGCACTCAAAAAACTCGTGGAGGAGCAATTGGCTAAAGGCCACATTGTGGAAACTAACAGTCCCTGGAATTCTCTGGATTTTGTCATCAAGAAGCTGGTGAAGGGAAGGTAGCACCTCCTCCACAATTTGCGAAAAATTAATGAAGTCATTGACGGCATGGAGGCTCTTCGGCCGGGTATGCCAGCCCCTTCAATGCTCCCCCAAAATTGGAATTCAGCTGTCATTGATATAAAAGATTGTTTTTTTCTGGATTCCCCTAGATCCAGCCAATGCCCCGCAGTTTGCATTCTCTGTGCCTTCCATCAGCAGGGAGGCACCCATGAAGCTCTGGTATGAACACTGGAGAGTTTTGCTGCAAGGGTTAAAGAACTCACCAAGTGTTTGCCAGTGGTACATGGCCAAAATACTGTCCTCGGTGTGTGCCAAGGCTGGAGAGGCCATCATCCTTCATTATATGGATGATGTGCTTGTGTGTGCCCCCAGTGACAATGGACTTACACAAATTCAGGATGAGACTATCACTGCTTTGGCCGCTGTGGGATTTGAGTTGCAGCAGGAAAAAGGGCAGAGACTGCTACCTTGGAAATACCTTGGGCTTGAGATTGCCAACCAGACCAGAACACCCCAGAAGTTGGTAATCAGTGATAGACCTGAGACTTTGAAGGATCTCCAGCAGCTGTGTGGATCTTTGAATTGGGTCAGGCCCTGGCTTGGGCTTACTATGGAGGACCTAGCCCCTCTCTTCAATTTGTAAAAATGGGGAGAGGAGCTGGATTCTCCAAGGGCTCTGAATCAGGAGGCTCAGCAGGCATTGGAGAGGGTTCAATTGGCAATGTCCAGCCAGCAGGCCCATCGCTGACAGCCAGAACTTCCATTTAGTGTCATCATTTTGGGAAAATTGCCACACTTGCATGGGCTGATTTTTCAGTGGGACAAGGACCAGAAGGATCCCCTCTTGATGATGGAGTGGGTGTTCCTAGGTCATCAGCTGTCCAAAAGTATCACTAAACCACAGGAGCTGATGGCTCAGCTGATCAGCAAAGCAAGGGTCAGGATGGGACTGCTGGCAGGGTGTGAGTTTGCATGCATTCATGTGCCAATCCAATTGTCAGCTGGAAGGTGAACAAAGGAGGCTTTGGAGCAGTTGCTCCATGAGAATGAGATGTTGCAGTTTGCTCTGGATAGCTACCCAGGGAAAATTTCAATCCATTGCCTGGGCCACAAATTATTTCATTTGGAATTTAATTTGATTCCAAAAGAGAAACAGAACTGCAAACCTCTCAAAGCTTTGACAGTTTTTGCTGATGCATCCAGAGGGTCACACAAGTCAGTGGTGACTTGGAAGGACCCTCAGACTCAGCAGTGGGAGGCTGACATCGAGGTAGTCAAAGGTTCACCTCAGGTGGCTGAGTTGGCTGCAGTCATCAGGGCTTTTGAGAAGTTTTCAGAATCCATTATTTTGATTACTGATTCAGCATATGTAGCAGGGGTAGTGTCCAAAGTAGAGAATGCAGTTCTCAAAGAAGTCTCAAATCCGGCCATTTCCAAGCTGCTCTCAGAGCTGACACACCCAGTGTCCCACAGAGAGCATCCTTACTACGTTATGCATGTGAGATCACACACTGACCTTCCTGGTTCCATTGCAGAGCGTAACCACAGAGCAGATGTCCAAGCTGCTCCTGTGCAGCTGGGTGGCCAACCTAACATTTTCCAGCAGGCCAAACTCAGCCATCAGCAATTCCATCAGAATGTCCCAGGCCTGGTGCACCAATTCCACCTAAGGTGGGACCAAGCCAAGGCAATCATAGACACATGCCCAAGCTGCCAAAAGTTTTCCTTACTCTCACTGGGATCAGGGATCAACCCCAGAGGGCTTGGCAGTTGTGAGGTGTGGCAGACAGATGTCACACACATTCTGGAGTTTGGAAGGTTCAAATATGTTCATGTGTCAGTTGATACCTTCTCTGGTGCTGTTTATGCCTCAGCCCACACAGGGGAGAAGACCAGCGATGCACAGAAACACCTTGGGCAGGCCTTCTCCACGCTGGGGATCCCCAAAGAGATCAAAACTGATCATGGTCGAGCTTATGTTTCCAAGGAATTTGATGGTTTCCTGCAAGAGTGAGGGGTGAAACATAACAAGGGGATCCCGTCCTCCCCCACTGGCCAGGCAGTGATAGAAAGAACTCCCCAGACATTGAAGAAGACCTTGGGACAGCAGGGAGGAGATGTCAGGGTAAACAGTCCACAACAATGACTTGGTAAGGCTCTGTTTACCATGAACTCCCTTAACTGTTCATTG
>JAJEOU010000005.1:171900-209924 GCA_021534815.1 Acrocephalus arundinaceus | reverse complement strand
AAGAGAGAGGAGAATCGGAGTTAATGTACCCGCTGTCATCTTTTCGCTCTCTCTCCTCTATGGATGCTAGCTGCATATCTCCCTGTAGAATCTCAATACATTCCAGTTTGTGGTCCCGTGTTTTATTAGATTTGCAATTGTGGTGTCAACCCAGCACAGTCCAGTTTTTCCTTCACAAATCTGTGGCTCTCTAATCATAATATCCCGTGGTGTTCCGAGTATCTCTACCAGTTTCGGCGTCTCGCCCCCTCTCGGTGATACGTTCTCTAAGTTCTTGCCCATCAGGGCCTCAGTCACTGGACACAACTCTATTTACATGGATTTATACTGGAGATGGCAGACAGAGTTTCACCCAGTTAAGGAGTAGCCCTCGAATTCCTGGCAACAAGCACAACACTGTTTGATGTGTGCCAGTGGAGACGTCACACAAATGTATGGTCACAGTAAACTCACTTCTTGCAATTGGCGATATTACAAGAGCACTGTCAGTCATTGTCACCTAGTTTGTTGTTGAACAATTACTTCTAGTCGTTGTCTTCAGGTCACTATTCACCAATTCGCGTGCAGGATAATGGTTGGGGTGTGCTTCCAGTTTTTAGTGCCATCACTGGGGGCAATAACATCACACGTTGAGTACCAGTCATAGTCAGACCGTAGTACTTAGAATCTATTCATTCGCGGATGTTTTAATAATTTTTTCCCAGTTACACGTCTAGTAATATTGATACCCATGTAGGCTTCGGCAGACTACGGCTGTAGCTCCATAAGGCCGCAGGTGTACTCAGGGGTCCAATCCAATCACTAATCAAAGTATAAGCTCCTGAGTGCAGGTATAAACTAATCCGCGAGTTAAGAAATTAATATGGAGTGCCGGCAGTGTGACATGCTAGTTTCTTGCACCCTGTAATAGTAAGTATAGTTGAACTACTCTTCAGGTAAGCCTCCAGTTAATGTGTATATCCTCATAGGGAGACATGGAACCTAATCTCTCACTTAGTAGGTGAGGATCAACCAGTTCACGGGCTAGCTGCTCACTCCCGTCTTCTACCAATTTTCGGGTTCCTCCCAGTTGCTTTCAGCATGATTCCAGTTGCTCACAGCAACTCCCAGTCAATCCCAGTAGGAGTCCAGTCACCCTCAGTGTGACCCCAGTCTCAACCAGCATGAACCCAGCGGCTCCCACTGTGATGCCAGTATGATCCCAGTTGCTTCCAGAACAGTTCCAGTTGTTCCCAGTTCCTTCCAGTATGATCCCACTTGTCCCTAGAATAGTCCCAGTCCCTCTCAGGACCGTCACATGCACTCCCAGTTTTCCCCAGCATGGTCCCAGCTGTTCCCAATGTGGTTCCAGTCTCCCCAGCATGGTTAGAGACTCTGCCAGTATATCCCAGTAAGGTTCTGGTAACCTCAGAATGATCCCAGTCTTTCCCAGTTCCTTCCAGTTTCCTCCAGCATGATCCCAGCTTCTATCAGTTGCCCAAAGTGTGGTCCCAGTTGCTCCTAGTATGATTCCAGTTGCCTAACTGGTGGTCTCAGTTCCCTCAGCATGGTCCCAGTCCCTTCCAGTTGACCCCAGTTACTCCCAATGTGTCCACATTTTCCTCCCGAGAGCAGCTCCCAGTAACCCCCAGTCAGGATCAGTTCACACCCATTGTAATCCCAGTGGCTCCCAAGATGAACCCAGTAGGACCCAGTCACCCTCAGTTTGGTTCCAGTCACCTCCAGTATGACCTCAGAAACTTCCAGATACTCCCAGTATTATTCCAGTCATAACCTGAGTGATTGCCTGTCACTCCCAGTTTGAGCCCAGTTGCTCCCAGTCACCTCCAGTGCTGTTCCAGTCACAGCCAGCCCCTTTCCAGTCATTCCCAGTCTGGTTCAGGTAGGATCCCAGTATGACCCCAGCATGGGCACAGCTGCTCCCATTAATCCCCACTGTGGTTTCAGTCTCTCCCAGTGTATCCCAGTTTTTCCCAGCATGTTCCCAGTCACTCCCAGTTGTCCTCAGTTGCTTCCAGCCTGATTCCAGTTGTTCACAGCAACCCCCACAGTCACCCTCAGTGCAGTCCCAGTTACTGCCAGTATGATCCAGTATGATCCCAGTCTCCTCCAGCATGGGCCCAGCCTCTCCCATTGTGATCCCAGTACGATCCCAGTTTCCCCCAGGCACCTTGCAGAGCCCCAGCCATGCTGTTTGCCCCCAGCCTGCCCACGGCCAGCCTGGGGCTGCTCCCGGGGCTTTTCTGTGCTCAGCATTGGCCTGGGCAAAGTGTTCTGGAGAGAGCCTGGGCAAGGAGCCTGCAGCCCCCAGGCCCTGGCCTGAGGCGTCAGCACTGCCCCAGCAGTGCCCATGGCCTGTCCCTGCTGCAGCCCCGGCACTGCCACCCCCAGCACTGTGCCCGGCCCCGAGAGCACTCAGGCCCTACAGCAACACCAGGGCCAGCAGGGCAGCGGGGCAGGGCCACGGCAGCAGCACTGGCAACACCAAGGGCTGCTGCTGCTGCTGGGCACAGCTGCTGTGCCAGCACTGATCTGCCCCCAGCTCTGCACACAGACATTGCTGCTGCAGCTGCAGAGAAGGGAACCAAAGGGGCATCTCTGCAGAAAACTTGGCTAAAGGGAGATCCTTGAGTTCTTTTAAAGCCACCAAGAGCACAGCCCCTCATTGACACCGTCTGTAAGCACAAGGAAGGTGGAGACAAACAAAATGAAAAAATAAAAGGCACAATACTTCTTTGTGGACAATATTTAAATTACAAACAAAAGAAAAAGAACCTCCAAAATGAAACCTACAGGAAGTATCAAAATGAACTTTATTACAAGTGATTTGCAGAAATTGGCCAGCAGTTTAATGTCCCTGAACACATCCAGGCATCAGTCTCCACACTGCAGCCTTGAGCTCCTGGTTCCTCAGGCTGTAGATGAGGGGGTTCAGGGCTGGAGGCAACACCGAATACAGAACTGACAGGGCCAGATCCAGGGTTGTGGAGGACATGGACGGGGGCTTCAGGTGAGCAAATGCTGCAGTGCTGATGAACAGAGAGACGACAGCCAGGTGAGGGAGGCAGGTGGAAAAGGCTTTGTGCCGTCCCTGCTCCGAGGGGATCCTCAGCACAGCCCGGAAGATCTGCACATAGGAGAAAACTATGAACACAAAACAGCCAAGTCCTAAAAAGGAACTAATAGCCATGAGCCCAAGTTCCCTGAGATAGGATTTGGAGCAGGAGAGCTTGAGGATCTGCGGGATATCACAGAAGAACTGGCCCAGGGCATTGCCGTGGCACATGGGCAGGGAAAATGTACTGAATGTATGCAGGGACGAGTTTAGAAAGCCACTGGCCCAGGCAGCTGCTGCCATGTGGGCACAAGCTCTGCTGCCCAGGAGGGTCCCATAGTGCAGGGGTTTGCAGATGGACACGTAGCGGTCGTAGCACATCACGGTCAGCAAAGAAAGCTCTACTGTGATAAAGAAAAAAAAGAAAAAGAGCTGTGCAGCACATCCTGCATACGAGATCTTTCTGGTGTCCCAGAGGGAATTGTGCATGGCTTTGGGGACAGTGGTGCTGATGGAGCCCAGGTTGGTGAGGGCCAGGTTGAGCAGGAAGAAGAACATGGGGCTGTGCAGGAGGTGGCCGCAGGCTACGGCGCTGATGATGAGGCCGTTGCCCAGGAGGGCAGCCAGGGAGATGCCCAGGAAGAGGCAGAAGTGCAGGAGCTGCAGCTGCCGCGTGTCTGCCAATGGCAGCAGGAGGAAGTGGCTGATGGAGCTGTTGTTGGACATTTTCAGTGTCTTGACATGAAAATCTGTATAAAAAGTAATCATGGAATAGTTCAGTTTGGAGAGGACTTTCAATAACCCAGCACAGCTTGGTGGCACTTTCCCCCCACTGCCTGCCCAGGGCTCTGCTGCCTGCAGCTGTCCCTGCCTGCAGCTGCTTCCCTGTGCCCAGGGCTGGGCCCTGCCAGTGCTGCCAGAGCCCAGCCCAGCCCTGGGGGCTCAGCTCTGCCCTGCAGACCCCTCCCAGCACAGGCACTGCCCAGGGCCAGCTCTGGCTCTTCAGGCTGTGATGGCAACATCAGAGCAACCCTGAGGAGGCTGAAAAGCGACCCTGGTGCTGCCTGCTCTTTGCTGCTCTTTGCTGATTTCTGTCACTGCCTGGTTGATTAAGATATGAGCGGAAATTGTTTTGTTTTTCTGAACCTGAACTGAGAGATGAATAACTAGATGCAGTTTCCCATCCAGGTAACACAGAGCAGTGGATTTGAAAAGCAGAATTTTCCTCTTTTTGCAATCCATTCTATGCTGTGCTTCCTGTATAATCTGCTTGGAAATATTCTGCAGTTAAATGTCATGCTGGGAGCAGTCCTGAACACTGCAGCATCCTCACCACACAAGGAGAACACTTCCACACCTTACCAGCTGTCTCCTTCCACCCAGATCTTGTCCCCCAGTGCTGGGAGCAGCTCCCAAGGCTGGCTGAGAGCTGTCCCTGGCAGGCAGCAGAGTCCCTGGGCCAGCACGGCACCCTGGGCTGCAGGACCCTGCTCTGCACCACAGCCCTGGGCACCCCTGGCTGCTCTACACCAGAGATCATCAGAGAATGTACTCACAGAGTCTGCAGGCATTGGGATGTTGCAGCTTGAGGAGATCACTGCAGGAGCTGCAGCTGCATTGTCCTGCAGCCAGAGGTTCCTGTGCCAAGGGCTGGCAGTGATTCTCCACAAGTCTCTTCTCAGCACCTTCCCAGCCCTGAGTGATTGAAGCTCTCTGTGCCTCTGTGCTGTGCCTGAGGTGGCTGCAGGCAGTGCCCCAGCCCTGCTGGGCTGGCAGAAGAGCTGCTCATTCAGAGAAATGTGTTTTTAAGCTCTTCCTGGTTACCAGGATCTCCCTCTGGATGATGAGCTCAGCCCAGCTCAGCAGCACAGACACAGCACAAGGACTTTAATGACCCTCTCAAGGCTTTGTGCTGAGGCCCTGAACATCAGTCCCTGAGAGGGAGACGAAGAAACCTCTCCAGAACTCCAAGTCAGAAGCCAACTCCAAAGTTTCTGGAAGTTTTAATGGGTCCCACTGAGGGACAGGACACAGAAATTGTCCCCAGGCCCCAGGCAGAGCAGAGAACTGCAGGCAGTGATGACAGGTGGGGACAAAGAGAAGCCAGGTCTTGGTGCCCTGGGCCACAGCAGCCTCTGTGCCACCAAGGGCACTGAGGAGACCCCTTGTCCTGAGGCCCTGGGGCCTCCTGGCACAGCCCCAGCAAGGCTGGGCACTGTCAGCCCCTTGTGCTGCCCTCAGCATCCCCCTCCCATGCCAGTGGCCTCCAGGATGTGCTGGAAGGAGTCCCTGGGGAAGGAGCCTTGGTCAGCAATGGCCCTGGGGGGCTCCTTCATGCTGCCAGGGACTGCAGGTTTTTCCAAGGCCTTTGGGTTTGGCTTTTGCCTTGGAGTCTCTGAGAGGTTTGTGCAATCCTGGCCTCCAATTCTCTGCTTTAATGAGTCCCTTGAGAGGCTTTGTCACTAACAACACTCAGTGGGGCTCATTAATGCTTCAAGGTACTTCAGTTCTTTTAGGGTACTTGGTGTTTCCCTTTTCAAACTGACTCTAGGAAAAGTTTGTGCAATCATTGCCCCAACTATGTGCTTTATCAGGTCCCATGGGATTCTTGGTCAGTAAGAACACTCAGTAGGGATCATTCATACTTCTGAATACTCAGGGGTAATTTAAGTATTTCTTTTTTTGTCACTCAGTCTCGATAAAGGTTTTGTGCAATTTTGGCCTCCAATTCTCTGCTCCAAGGACCTGATGAGGAGCCTGTGTTGGGCATGGACATCAGTGGGACCCATTATTGCTTTGAGACACTTTTGGGTTTTCTTCTGACTTTTTCTCCTGGCAAGGTTTGTGCAATCTCCTCTCAGGCCCTGATGTTCCAGGGCTCAGCACCAAATGCACCACAGGGCTCATTAGGATCAAGCAAGTCCTGGGAAACCATGGCTGTGCCTTGATTTCCCTCTGGTCTGGTGCAGTTCATTAGGAAAATATCCTGCTGCACTTATGGAGAAATAATTGAAAAACATTTTAGAAATATGTATTCCATTTTAAAGGGCATATTTTTACTACTTTTCTTGTTACCCAAGAGGTGATTGCAGCATTCAGTGATTGATATTGACCCAGGATCTCTCCTCAGGAGGTCTGGCCTGCTCAGAGAAGCTGTGCCTTGAGGTCTGACCCAGTGTGGACAGCCTTGCTCCACATTCCCCAACCCCATCCTTTCTCTC
Organism: Acrocephalus arundinaceus; assembly: GCA_021534815.1. Taxonomy (NCBI): domain Eukaryota; kingdom Metazoa; phylum Chordata; class Aves; order Passeriformes; family Sylviidae; genus Acrocephalus; species Acrocephalus arundinaceus. The sequence goes on along the minus strand of JAJEOU010000005.1, from coordinate 203,648 downwards.
CTCACTCACCAGGGTCTTGCTTTGCATGGAGAACTGGCTTCACACAACCAAAGAGGGGGTTTCTTTTTTATTTTTTTAACAGTCTAAAACTCCTGAGTTTCCCCACTGCAAACAGACACACTGCCCAAGTGTGCCAAGCCCAAGGTGCCACCAAGAGCACTGCAGCCCTGCCCTGGGCCAGCAGTGAGGTTGGATCATCATCCCCACCTGCCCTGGGCCACTGCAAGGGGCTGTGGCCATGGACACTGCACTGACCCCACTGCTGGGTTTGGGTGCTGCACTGTTCAGGGTTAGATTTGTTTCTTTTTTACTTTTTTCCCATAAACTGCTACGAAACTCACTTTTGGGTACTTCTGGATACTTAAGCAGAACAAAGGGGCCAAAGGAGAAGATTTGTAGCACCTGGCTACACTTCTTTGGGTCTCTGGGAGTTTCTCTCAGAGGGGGGAGATAACACAAGTTTGAGGGGGGTAGAAAAAGAACGAGGCGGGGGCAGCTCTGCTGTCTCTTGCTCTCAGCATCACAGAGAGGACGGCCAGGCTGCTGCTTTCTGCGGGACGAGTTCACTGTCACCACCAAGTCTGGTCCTGGGAAATCTACCACCATCTGCCCGTGTGCCCAGGAATTCTGAGCTCTCCTCCCCCTGCCCTGCTGGAGCTGGGCCGGCCCTGTCCCGCTGCTGCCGCCTCTTTGCAACTGCTCTGAGGCTTTTGGCTACGCTGTACCCCTGCCCTGCCCTGCCCTGCCCTGCCCTGCCCTGCCGGGACATCCCTGCCGTTCCAGCTGCCACCGACGGAGCTTCTGATAGATCCCATCCACCAGCCCGGGATTTTCCACCCTTCCAGCTTAGTGCTCTCATGACATGGAGGACGTTTATGAATATAAAAAGACAAGATTTTAGAAGGAGCTTCTGGTGATTTGTAGAAGCAAAGAAACAGCTTGTGCAGAGAACACATAGAAGATGAGCTATTAAGCTTGGTTGTTAGGTAGTTACTAAGTAGAAGTCATATAGGTAAGATGTATAATGTTAAAACTCAGCAAAGTGGGGCCTAGGTATTTGTCAGAAATGGATAAAGCAGAACTTTGTGGCTTTAATCAAGCAAAATCAAGCTCCTAATCTTTGGCAAAAGCAAAGTGAACTGAAAAGTAGCCAAACCTCCACTGCACCTTCCCAGAAGCAAAGATCAACCTTAGGGAGATGTTTGCCTTCCTCCCAAGACTCCAATTCATGACCACCAAGAGGCATGACAGCTCATTAGAATACAAAGTGAGAGAAGGCAAGGAATGGGTGGGTGAGGAGGTGTAGGTTGTGGGATCAATGTGTATTTAAACCTGGACCTTCTCTTGACCAGGTACACACAGTTTGGAGGAGAACTTATGGGTACAGGTGTGCAAGTGGATAGTGGTGAGGCAAGGAATTTGGGACCCTTGACCCAAGACTCAGCAGTGAATCAGGTATTCTTAAGTGAGCCAGGGTCCCTTTCCCGCTGGTATCGTTACAATTTGGGATGGCTCAAATCACAATAGGTAAAAACTCTGGTGTCTTCAAAGGGCATTATAGAAAAGGTTTATTGAAAGATACACTCTTTTATACAGTGTTTCAGTAGAATGAATATGATTGGTCATTTGGAGCCTACACCTCTTTGTAAACATCTTTGCCAGTAAACAAGGTGGAAAAAACACCAGGTGTCAGGGAGAAGATATCTACAAGGATTGATTGGGTTCCTCCTTATGATTTTCCTGGCCAGAGTTGGAGAGTTATGCACTTGTCTTTTCCCACAGCCTCAAGCTACTGGCTGAAGCCTAAAAATCTACTTTCTGACCCCTGTCAATCCCACACTCTGGGAGCGACTTTTAATGAGTGCAAGGGAGAGGTTTGTCCACAGGGACAGAATGCAGGAGCACCACCATAGAATGCGCTGGTAGACCCTTGAAGAAGAGATCCAACAGTTTAGGGAAGTGGCAGTATCAGAGTTTCTCTTTGGGAGGGGGGGACAGCATGATAACGACCCCAACAAGGTCAGATGCACAGGGCAAATGCTGTGGAGTCTGGCAACTCTAGGACCATCTCAATACACCACCTTCATTGCAACAATTAATTCCGAAGACAACTGAGAGACAGTTCTGGGTTCTGTTGCCAGCAAGCTCAGAAATTATGAGAGCATGATCAATGGCCCAATGCAGGCTCAGGTCTCTGCTGTGGTTAAGGAACTCAAAGAGGAGATGAGGGAGCTGAGGGAGGAGATGAAGAGGAACAGTTCCCACATAGCACCAGTGTGAGTCACAGGCCCCAGAGTCAGAGCCCAACGTCCCCCAGCTAGAGAGAGAGGGTACACCCCAAGGGCTGACCTGTGGTCCTTCCTGCGTGACCATGGGGAAGACATGGGAAGGTGGGATGGGAAACCCACTTCTGCCCTGGCAGCACGGGTGTGTGAGATCAAGGAGAGAAACACTCACCAAGGGGGTCCCACTAAAATGAAAAAAGCCTCAACCTCCCATGACCGAGCCACCAGGTATTACAGAAGTGCAGATGATATGTCAGATCCCCTTGAAGGAACTACTACGTTTTATGCCCAGGAAGGAAACAATAACCAGTGCTAGAGGGGCCCTGCCTCTATCCAGGAAGAGGCACGGGAAAACCGAGTCTTTTGGACTGTGTGGATTCGACGGCCTGGCACATCAGAGCCACAGAAATACGAAGCTTTGGTAGATACTGGTGCGCAGTGTACCCTGATGCCATCGGGACATGTGGGAGCAGAACCCATTTCCATTGCTGGAGTGACAGGGGGATCACAGCAACTGACTCTGGTGGAAGCCAAGGTGAGCCTGACCAGGAAGGAGTGGCAGAAACATCTGATTGCAACCGGCCCAAAGGCCCCGTGTATCCTGGGCATTGACTTCCTCAGGAATGGGTATTACCTGAGACCCTAAGGGACTCAGATGGGCTTTTGGAATAGCTGCTGTGGAGGCAGAGGGCATCAAGAAATTGAACACCTTGTCTGGACTGTCAGAGAACCCATCAGCAGTAGGACACCTGAAGGTAGAAGAGCAACAAGTAGCAGTTGCCACTTCAACGGTGCACCGCCGGCAGTATCGGACCAATCGAGATGCCGTGATCCCCATCCACAAGATGATCCGGGAGCTGGAGAGCCAAGGGGTGGTCAGCAAAACCCACTCACCCTTCAACAGCCCCATCTGGCCTGTGCGCAAGTCTGATGGAGAATGGAGACTGACTGTGGACTATCGTGCATTGAATGAGGTGACACCACCGCTGAGCGCTGCTGTGCCGGACATGCTGGAACTCCAGTACGAGCTGGAGTCCAAGGCAGCGAGGTGGTACGCCACTATTGACATTGCCAATGCATTTTTCTCCATTCCTTTGGCAACAGACTGAAGACCTCAGTTTGCTTTCGCCTGGAGGGGCGTGAAGTACACCTGGAACCGACTGCCCCAGGGGTGGAAACACAGCCCCACCATCTGCCATGGACTGATCCAGGCTGTACTGGAAAAGGGAGAGGCTCCGGAACATCTGCAGTACATCAATGACATCATTGTGTGGGGGAACAGCAATGGAAATGTTTGAGAAAGGGAGAAGATCATCCAGATTCTCTTGGAAGCCGGCTTTGCCATCAAGAAGAACAAAGTCAAGGGTCCTGCCCGAGAGATCCAGTTCTTAGGGGTAAAGTGGCAAGATGGATGGCGTCAGATTCCCACTGAGGTCATCAACAAGATCACCGCGATGTCTCCACCGACCAGCAAGAAGGAAACCCAAGCTTTCCTAAGCACCATAGGCTTTTGGAGAATGCACATTCCCGAGTACAGCCAGATTGTCAGCCCTCTCTACCTGGTCACCCTCAAGAAGAGCAATTTCCACTGGGGCCCTGAACAGCAGCAAGCCTTTGCCCAGATCAAGCAGGAGATCTGCTCATGCAGTGGCCCTTGGCCCAGTGAGGACAGGACCAGAGGTGAAGAATGTGCTCTACTCTGCAGGCAAGAGCCATGGTTCATCCTGGAGCCTTTGGCAGAAGGTGCCGGGTGAGACTCGAGGCCGACCACTGGGATTCTGGAGCCAAAGTTACATAGAGTCCGAAGCCAATTACACTCCCACAGAGAAGGAAATTTTGGCTGCCTATGAAGGAGTTCAAGCCGCCTCGGAGGTGATTGGCACAGAAGCACAACTCCTCCTGGCACCCCGACTGCCTGTGCTGGGGCGGATGTTTAAAGGAAAGGTTCCCTCTACCCACCTCATGCCACCGACGCCACATGGAGCAAATGGATTGCCCTCATCATTCAGCATGCCCGTATTGGAAACCTGTATCAGGCTGGGATTTTAGAAATAATTACAAACTGGCCGGAAGATGAAAACTTTGGTCTCATGGATGAAGAGGAGTAGGAACAAGTGACACGTGCTGAAGGAGCTCCACCAGCTAACAAACTTCCAGCAGAAGAAACACGCTACACTCTTTTCACTGATGGTTCCTGATGCATTGTAGGCATGAACCGGAAGTCGAAGGCAGCCGTATGGAGCCCCACACAACAGATTGCACAAGCCACTGAAGGAGAAGGTGGATATATTCAACTTTCTGAACTCAAAGCCATTCAGTTGGCCCTGGACATTGCTGAAAGAGAGAAGTGGCCAAAGCTCTAGCTCTACACTGATTCGTAGATGGTAGCCAATGCTCTGTGGGGTTGACTGGAAAGGTGGAAAAAGGCCAACTGGCAGTTCAGTGCAAAAACCAATCTGAGCTGCTGATGAATGGAAAGACATTGCCACTCGGGTAGAGAAGCTGCCTGTGAAAGTCTGCCATGTAGATGCCCATGTCCGCAAGAGCAGAGCTAATGAGGAGCAGGTAGATAAGGCTGCCAAGATAAAGGTTTCAAAGATAGACTTAGACTGGCAGCACAAGGGAGAGTTGTTCCTATCTCAATGGGCCCATGATGCCTTAGGACATGAGGGTAGAGAAGTCACCTATAAGTGGGCATGAGACTGGGGGGTGGATCTAAGCATGGACAGTATTTCCCAGGTTATCCATGACTGTGAGACATGTGCTGTGATCAAGCAGGCCAATAGCATAAAGCCCCTATGGTATAGTAGGCAATATTCAAAAAAAATTTATGGAGAGGCCTGGCAGGTTGATTTTATTACACTGCCCCAGACATGCCAAGGTAAGCGCTACGTGCTCACAATGGTAGAAGCCACCACGGGATGGCTGGACACCTACCCTGTGCCTCATGCTATGGCCCATAGCATTTATAGACTTTGAAAAGCAAGTTCTTTGGAGGCATGGTACCCTTGTGAGAATTGAGTCTGACAATGGGACTCATTTCAAGAACAGCCTTATCAACACCTGGGCTAGGGAACATAGCATTGAGTGGGTGTACCACATCCCCTACCATGCACCAGCTGCAGGCAAAGTGGAGAGGCACAACAGACTGTTAAAAACCCAGTTGAAAGCACTGAGTGGGGGATCTTTCAAAAATTGGGAGCAGCATTTGTCAAAGGCCATCTGGTTAGTTAACACCCGAGGCTCCACCAACAGGGCAGGCCCTGCCCAGTTTGAGCTCCTGCATACAGTAGATAGAGACAAAGTCCCACTGGTGCGTGTCAGAGGTTTTTTAGGGAAGACAGTTTGGATCAATCCTGCCTCAGGTACAGACAAACCCATCCCTGGGATTGTCTTTGCTCAGGGTCCAGGTTGCACATGGGGGATAATGCAGAAAGATGGAACAACACGATGTGTACCTGAGAGAGATCTGATTGTTGGGTGAGAACTATGTGTAAATATCACTGCTGAATGTCACTGCCACTGTCTGTATATAACTGTATACTGTGTATATAGGTGTATGTATAATGTATGTGTATGTAGAGTTAGAATATATATTAGTTTGGGTAGTAAGCTGACAATATGGGGATAAGTGGTGCCATGTCCTGGGGTAACTTTTGATGCTTGTATCCCCAACCATCTGTTCTGTTGATGTTGGATATTAAGTTCTGTACCTTTAAGACTGGTTCCAAGGGCGAAGGGGGAGAAAGAAGAAGCACAGAGTTTGTTTGCAGAAAACAGCATTCAATCCTATACATTCCACTCCTAGACTGTGTTCATCTGAAGCACGGACAGAGATCTCCTGTGCTTTTAGTTAGTTTAGCTAGCTGAGGCAGAGAAGTTCCCTGGGCTGGTTTTTTTTTACTTTTTCTTGGGACTGTTTAAACCTGCTCTGGACTGAAAAACCCAGAAGAGCCCTGTGAGCTCACACCTGTGGCCCACAAGGGCCAAGGACAGCATTTTCCAGCACTGGAGGAACTGATTAAAAATTGAGCCAGCCGAGTTTCACGCACAGCAAGGACTTCCTCAATTTTGCCATCTCTCCTTGGAGCAGCGAGAGGTTTTGTTGTTTCGTGTTATTAATGTTTGTGCTTGTGGGCACTTTGTGTGTTAAAGAAATAGTTTTTTCCACTTTTCTGTCAGGAAGTTCTTTCCCAGACCAGTTGGGGGAGGGGCCGTTTGGGTTTGCTTCCCAGAGGGACCCTATTTGGAGAATTTCTCCCAGATTTGCCCTAAACCAGAACACAGCTCTGCTAAGCACAAATCATCAGCTTTGATAGCAATGGGATTCTAAGTCAATCAGACTAAATTCAAATGGGCTGATTCAAGAATACTGCAAATTGCCCTAAATTAGATCATCCTCTTTGCTATCAGGAAGCAATGTTCCCTCTGAAAAACTGGGCTTTTAGTTCTTTTAAAGCTCTGAAATTGAGAATTAGGAAATAGCCAGTGATGCCTTTGCCCTTGCTGCTGCAGACATGGCAATGGATTTTCTTTCAGCCTACTCAGCTGGCCCTCTACACTCTACTGCCACAGGCCAAGCTCACACCTTGTTTCACAAATTTTAAACACAAGGAACATCAAATTTTCCTTTCTCACTCACCTCAGGATTGGCACCTCTGGGTACACAGGTCAGGTGAGCTGCAGTTGGCAAGAGAAAATGAAGCAGATTCTTGGAGAAAACTGGAAAGAACCCTAGCATTTTCAGAAGGTCTTCCAAGAAGGTCTCCCAGTCCACATTTTTAAAGTTGTCCCGCTTGACCCAGCAAATGGAGGAAATGACAGACTCTGCTGCCACAGACTGTTCCATGGAGGGAACACAACCTCTGCAAGTTCCCTTGCAAATGCTGCCCGCAGAGCCCTGGCTACAGACACCCCCTTTTGACCTGAATGTGTTGACAGGAGCTTTAGCCAAGTGGCATCCAAATGGTCTTTCTGTTTCCAAATCAAGTCAGTCACTAAGAAAGAGCAGGAAGACATGCAAAAGCCAGCTTAGTTACACCAGGGAAAACCTCTACTTACGTGCCAGGTTAGTCAGGTAAAAGCAATTATTTAAAGAAAGAATAAGAAATATTAAATATAGCTATCTATATAAATAAATAAATGTAAACATAAATATAATATAAAATATTTTTGAAAAAAAAAAGTTTTTTAAAAAAATTATCACCAAGCAATGCCCTAAACGGACTAAACTGCAGCAGTGAGTTGCCCAATCCTTGTGGCACTGCTGTGCAAGTTTGCAGACTGTGCTCTAATACAAGAAAAAAAAAGGCTCCTGTCAGTGTGCAGCTGCCCACTGACAAAAGCCTCAAGCAGGAGGATGCTCCTGCACTGAGCAAGCCCAAGAGCTGCTCTGCCACTGAGGCTTCCATGCACCAAGGGAACCTTGTGATGTCACCACGACGGCGTGGCAGCCGTGCCCTGACATCACAAAGCAAACGCTCTGTGTTGGTCTGTGAATTTTTGCAGATGGACAGAGTGATGTTTGTTGGTGTCAGGGGCCGGGGTGGGGGCAGCTGGCTCTGTCCCCGGCCACGCTGGTCAGGAGTGGCCGTTTCCCAGACTGCAAGCAGTGCAAGTAAGGGTAGAGAGCAGAGCTGTTTCCTGCTCTCTAGATCCTCTGTATCCTCCATGTCTGGGTACAGAGCAAAGGTCTCAGAGAAGGCTCTCTCTTACAGAGGTCTTTGTTCCTCCAGGTGTTACAGGAGAGAGAGAGTGAGCAGGGTCCTGTGCTTAACATTTAAACCAGGGGGCAGAGGGGTGGGGCAGGTGGGTGATTGGCCCCAGGTTAACACAGGGCAGGGTCAGGAAAGGGGACAAAGGGATGGGGTAAGGGAATATCTGGGGTAAACCAGACAACAGGCACCAGGGTGTGGGGAACAGGAGCAAACTTCAACTTATCAAACCTCTCAAAAACCCACCACCAGATCTCCCTCTTTTCTGTTTAATTTTGAAGGGAACGAGGGAGGAGACAAACTCCTTAAGCTGCTGTCTCTGGCCTCTTCCACCATCTCTCTACAGCAGCCACAGTTACATCGAAAGGGTCCAGTTTTTATTTAATACACCTTGTAATGACTCCTTTGAGAGTCCTAAAGGCTTTGTAAAATAAAATGACAACCAGAACATTCAGTAAGACATCCTTTACAAATGATGACATTCCCCCTGGCAACCTTCGGTCTTTAAAGATGCTCTCCAGCCAGTCTCCTGCTCCTCACTTGATTTCCTCCATCATGCCTTTCATTTTCTGGATGGAGTTCTGGATGCTCTGGATTTTGCTGGATAGATTGGAGCAGTGCATCCCTTGAGTGTCCTCACATTCATGTCCCTGTACTACTGACTGAGTCAGAAGCAACAGCAAACACAGGAGTTCTGGCCTCATCTTGGGGGTCAGGAGGATGCTCTGAAAAGAAATCTAAAAAGAACATCCACAGGTAAGCACAGTTTAACACAATCTATTTAAGGCACTGAGTTAGGGATAACACGGGGTTTGGGTTCCCCACTTTCTTTGCACCATTGCCTAGAAGAAGCAATTGCCACGTCATCGGGTCCGGAAAGTGGAATTGGGGCCACATTCTGGGCCTTCTTTTCCCTGGGTGGAACAAAGGGTTTGACCCATTTTTGTGTAACCCATTTCAAACATGTGGGGGTGGATATGCAGGCGTATCCTTGCCCCAAGTGACCAAATCAAAAGGCCCCTGGACCTTCCAAGTCTCAGGGTCCTTCACCAGGACCAGCGGTTTCTCCTCAAACTTCAACCAATGATTTTGATTGAAGTGCCCAGCTACAGGTGGATTAAGGTTTTCCAAAGAACAGTTAAGGAAGTTCATGGTAAACAGAGCCTTACCAAGTCATTGTTGGTGACTGTTTACCCTGACATCTCCTCTCTGCTGTCCCAAGGTCTTCTTCAATGTCTGGTGAGTTCTTTCTATCACTGCCTGGCCAGTGGGGGAGGACGGGATCCCCATGTTATATTTCACCCCCCACTCTTGCAGGATACCATCAAATTCCTTGGAAACATAAGCTCAGCCATGATCAGTTTTGATCTCTTTGGGGATCCCCAGCATGGAGAAGACCTGCCCAAGGTGTTTCTGTGCATCAGTGGTGTTCTCCCCTGTGTGGGCTGAGGCATAAACAGCACCAGAGAAGGTATCAACGGACACATGAACATATTTGAACCTTCCAAACTCGGGAATGTGTGTGACATCTGTCTGCCCCACCTCACAACTGCCAAGCCCTCTGGGGTTGACCCCTGATCCCAGTGAGGGTAAGGAAACTTTTGGCAGCTTGGGCATGTGTCTATGATTGCCTTGGCTTGGTCCCGCCTTAGGTGGAATTGTTGCACCAGGCCTGGGACATTGTGATGGAATTGCTGATGGCTGAGTTTGGCCTGCTGGAAAATGTTAGGTAGGCCACCCAGCTGCACAGGAGCAGCTGGGGCATCTGCTCTGCGGTTACCCTCCGTGCTGAAACCAGGAAGGTCAGTGTGTGATCTCACATGCATAACGCAGTAAGGATGCTCTCTGTGGGACACTGGGTGTGTCAGCTCTGAGAGCAAGTTGAAAAGGGCCGGATTTGAGACTTCTTTGAGAACTGAATTCTCTGCGCTGGACACTATCCCTGCTACATATGCTGAATCCGGAATCAAATGAGTGGATTCTGAAAACTTCTCAAAAGCCCTGATGACTGCAGCCAACTCAGCCACCTGAGGTGAACCTTTGACTCCCTCGATGTCAGCCTCCCACTGCTGAGTCTGAGGGTCCTTCCAAGTCACCACTGACTTGTGTGACCCTCTGGACACGTCAGTGAAAACTGTCAGGGCTTTGAGAGGTTTGCAGCTCTGTTTCTCTTTTGGAATCAAATTAAATTCTGAACGAAATAATTTGTGGCCCAGGCAGTGCATTGAAATTTTCCCTGGGTAGCTATCTAGAGAAAACTGCAACATCTCATTCTCACGGAGCAACTTCTCAAAAGTCTCCTTTGTTAACCTTCCAGCTGACAATTGGATTGGCACAGGAATGCATGCAAACTCACACCCTGCCAGCAGTCCCATCCTGACCCTTGCTATGCTGATCAGCTGCGCCATAAACTCCTGTGGTTTAGTGATACTTTTGGACAGCTGATGACCTAGGAACACCCACTCCATCATCAAGAGGGGATCCTTCTGGTCCTTGTCCCACTGAAAATCAGCCCATGCAAGTGTGGCAATTTTCCCAAAATGATGACATTAAATGGAAGTTCTGGCTGGCAGTGATGGGCCTGCCGGCTGGACATTGCCAATTGAACCATCTCCAATGCCTGCCGAGCCTCCCGAGTCAGATCCCTTGGAGAATCCAGCTCCTCTCCCCATTTTTACAAATTGAAGAGAGGGGCTAGGTCCTCCATAGTAAGCCCAAGCCAGGGCCTGACCCAATTCAAAGATCCACACAGCTGCTGGAGATCCTTCAAAGTCTGAGGTCTCTCACTGATTACCAACTTCTGGGCTGTTCTGGTCTGGTTGGTAATCTCAAGCCCCAGGTATTTCCAAGGTGGCAGTCTCTGCACTTTTTCCTGCTGCAACTCAAATCCCGCAGCGGCCAAAGCAGTGATAGTCTCATCCCGAATTTGTGTAAGTCCATTGTCACTGGGGGCACACACAAGCACGTCATCCATACAATGAAGGATGACGGCCTCTCCAGCCTTGGCACACACTGGGGACACAATTTTGGCCACGTACCACTGGCAAATACTTGGTGAGTTCTTTAACCCTTGCAGCAAAACTCTCCAGTGGTTACGCTTCATGGGTGCCTCCCTGCTGATGGAAGGCACAGAGAATGCAAACCGCGGGGCATTGGCTGGATCTAGGGGAATCTGGAAAAAACAATCTTTACTATCAATGACAGCCAAATTCCAGTTTTGGGGGAGCATTGAAGGGGATGGCATACCGGGCTGAAGAGGCCCCATGCCCTCGATGACCTCATTAATTTTTCACAAATTGTGGAGGAGGCACCACCTTTCCTTCCCTGGCTTTTTGATCACAAACACCAGAAAATCCCAGGGACTGTGACCTTTTGCCAATTGCTCCTCCACGAGTTCTCTGAGCGCCTTCAATTTCTGCTTGTTCAGTGGCCAATAATCCTCCCAAATTGGGGTATCTATCAGCCAATTTAGGTTTTGGAAGGGGCATTCCTCAGTGGAGGCAATTAAAAATCTTTGGGGTTTTTTGGGATTTCTAGTTTAATTCCTGTTGGGACATGGCGTCTCTTCCCCACAAAGTAAATTTGGAATCTAGAACAAGCAAAGAAGCCAATTGCCCATCTGGTCCCTCAATTTGCACAATGCTCTTGGATTGTTTTGCCAATTGTGTGCCCCCTATACCTGTAACCTTACCAGCCACGGGTTGCAACTCCCAATGTGTTGGCCATTTGTGTGGTGGTATGACTGTCACATCTGATCCTGTGTCCGTCATTCCCTGGAGCTGGATGAAATCCCTCTCCCTCTTGAGCCCACACCAAATTATGGGTTTGTTCTCTCCCACCATTTCTGTCCAATAGACCAAAAGGTCCAGACCATCCTAGGGCAGTTTGGGCAGTGGTATGGCCTGGGCAATGACTCGGCCCTTTGGTAGGAAGAGGGAGGATGGACACAACGTGCCAGGAGAGCTCGTTGCTCTGGATCTGATGGCAAAAGTCCTGGACTAATCTTGATCTCAGAGAGAGTGTGCTTAGAATCCCTGATAACAAGGCACTTACTATCAGTCTGCTGTAGGTTGGTCACGTGTCCAGGGTCAATGGTGACCACTAGCCAGTCCGGTGTGTTGAAAGGCACACCTGTCGTTAACTCAAGCCTAAATGGCTTCCATATCCTCTTGGTTGTTACCAACCCTGAGGGTTCCTTAGGGTCCCACACCTTCCCAGAATTGGGCTGCCCCAGAACCCCAAAAACCCGGTGACCTGTCCCATTTTTCTCATCACGTGGGAGAAGCTCACACTCCTCCCCTAGTTTTTTGGAACTGGAATGTTCCCTTTCTCCCCCTCCCCCACTTCTCCCACCAGTGTGTGTGATGTTTTATTCTTAAAGGGACAAAAGCACATCACATGTCCCTCCCCCCCACACTGGAAACATTTGACCCTCCCAGCCACTGGTGGTCCAGCCGGAATGGTGGCTGGTGCTGCAATCCGGCCTCTGAGCCCAGACCCTTTCCGCTGTTCATCTGGGTCCCTTATGGCTCACTTGGTGCAGGTCTCAGTGAGGAGGTCCAGGGTTGGAGGTGAAGCAACCAGAAGCCCAGAGATGATCGTCTTGCAGACATCACTGGCATTGCTTTGTGCCACTTCCAGGCACCAAGTGGCTTTGTGCCACTTCCAGGATCATCTTCTGTTGCAACTCCTGGTCCTCTCTCTGGTTTTCCACCACTACATGAAGTCTATCTATAAAATCCAGGAAAGGCTCAGAAGGGGATTGTTTAATTGAGCTAGAACTCTGCCAAGGATCTTTAGTGGGCATGATCTAAAATGCCTTTTTGGCAGCATCCTTCACATGATTTAACACAGGAGGGGTTACTGGGTTACACTGGGTTTTACTGGTTTGTACTGGGATGGGTTTCTGGTGGTTACTGGGTTATCCTGTTTTATACTGGGATCGGATGCTGGGGGTTGCTGGGTTATACTGGGTTATACTGGTAGAGGGAGCAGCATATGAGTGAGTGCCCCCTGTTGATGGGGAGGACCTTGTGGCCTACTGTGAGTTTTACTGATTTATACTGGGATGGGGTGTTGGGGGCATTGGTTTATATGGGGTTATACTGGGATATACTAGTTTGTACTGGGATGGGGTGCTGGGAGTTACTGGGTTATACTGGGTTACACTGGTTTGTACTGGTTTATATTCAGTTGTACAGGAATGGTATGCTGGGAGCCTTATTTTATACTGGGTTATACTGGGATGTAATGGGTTTTATTGGAAGGTACTGGTTTATACTGGGATGGGGCTTGGGATCTACAGGGAGTGACTTCAGGTTGTGCTGGCCTTACTGGTTTATACTGGGAGCTGCCACCTCAGACCAAAGGGGCTAGGGGCCAGCTCCCAGTGTTTACTGGTTTGTACTGGTGCCCTCCCAGTCCATTCCTTGGACCCCCAGCAGGCAGGATCCTGAGGCCAAGCTGGCCTTTGCCAGGGCCCTGCTGAGCCGTGACTTCTCCAACTTCTCGGCCTGGCACCACAGGCTGCGGTTCCTTGTGCCCACCAGGAACTGCAGGAAGGGCTAGGATGGGACACTGCCCACTGAAAGCCTGAAGGAAGGTAAAAGATTCCCCCAGAAAAATTCCCAGAATTTTTATTGGATCCTATCCCAAAAATTCTTTAGCCCCTTGCTTGAGGTTGAGCTCTGTTGGGTTGGATGGGCAGACCCGGTATCCCAAAAATTCCCAATGACTTCAATGGGTAGACCTGCTATCCCAAAAATTCCCATGGACCTTAATGAGTAGACCCGCTGTCCCAAAAATCCCCCTTGACTTTAATGAGCAGACCTGGTGGCCCCAAATTCCCATTGACTTCAATGGTAGACCTGATGTCCTCACAGTCCTTAATGGATAGACCTGGTGTCCCCAGGTCACCATTTCCATTGATGGGTAGACCTGTTTTCCTGAAATCCCCATTGGTTTCAGTGGATAGCCCTGGTGTCCTAAATCCCCCAATTGACTTTATTGGAGGTAGACCTGATGTCCCAAATTTCCCATTCACATCAATGGCTGGACCTGATTTCCTAAACTCCCCACATTAAGAGGTAGACCTGGTGTCCCACTGAGCCCATGGGTTTCAGTGGGTAAACCTGATGGCCCCATATCCCTATTGTCCTTAATGGTAGACCTATTGGACAAAAAAATCCCATGATTTCAATGGGTAGACCCGATGTCCCTAAAATTCCCATTAATGCTTGGACCCAATTTTCTCTATTCTCCACATTAGTGGCTAGACCAGGTGTCCCAAAATTTCCTTTGATTTTTATAAGGTAAATCTGGGGTCCCTAAATCTCCGTTGCCTTGAATGGATAGACCCGGTTTCCCCAAATCCCCATTGCCCTTAATAGACATGGTTTCCAAAAAATCCCTTTTGATTTTAATGGGTAGATCCCCATTGGTTTCAATGGCTAGACCTGTTGTTCCCAAACATCGTTTGTTTCAATGGGTAAAACTCTTCTCTCTAAATCCTCATTGGATCAAGAGGTTGGACCTGGTGTCCCTAAAAATCCCCATTGGGTTCAATGGGTACACCTGAGGTCCCACGTACCTGGGTGCCCCCATTCAGATCTCGGGAAGTCCCGTGGCTGTCCCCCTGAGATTTTGGGGTGCCCTCTTTGCTCTTCCCCAGAGCTGGTGTAGAACGCCGTCTTCACCGACCTCACAGACCAAAGCTCCTGGGTCTACCTGCACTGCATCCTCTCCTGAGGTAACTCGGGGCTCCCTCCCATCCCTGGGGGCTTCTCCTGGAGTTTTGGGGTGCCTCCTGAATGTTGGGGTGTCCCCCCACAGCCCCCCTTCTGCTGATCGTCATCTGTGTCCATGTTGACTAAGAGGACACGACCATGGTGGTCATCTTCTCCCAGCCCATCAGGGTGAGTAGGGACCCCTGGGAACCACAGAAAATAACCTGGATTCCCCCCTCCCAAATAACCCTGGTATCCCAAAAACCACCTGGATAACCCTGGGAAACCCAAAAAAATCACCTGGGTACTCCCCAAAAAATCACCTGGATACATCTGGGTACTCCCCCAAATCACCTGAGTACCCCCAAAAATTACCTGGGAACCCCTCAAAAGTCATCTGGATACACCTGGGTACCCCAAAAAATCTCTGGGCCCCACCAAACTGGTGGTTGTGAAACCCATTGCTTTGACTGGGTAGACCTGGTGTCCCTAAATCCCTGTTGACTTGAATGGATAGACCTGGTGTCCTGTCTACCCCCATTTATCCCCAGTAATGCTTTCCAGTGTTCCCAGTAATGCCCCAGGGCTCCCAGTAACTCCAGTGCCCACCCTCAGCCATTCCCAGTGCTCCCAGTAACCCCAATGCCCCCCTTAGCCCAGGAATAGCTCCCAGTTTTACTGGTTTGCCCTCCCAGTAACCCCTCCCAGTGCTCCCAGTTTGCCCAGTTTCCCCCTTTCCTCCCTCCCAGTGCTTCCAGTTCCCCACCAGTGCTTCCAGTTCCTCCCCCAGTGCTTCCCCTTAGCCTTTCCCAGTACTCCCAGTTTAACCAGTAACCCTTCCCAATCAAGCCCTATTAATGGACAGCCCTGGTGTCCCTAAATCCCCATTGATTTTAATTGGGTAGACCTGGTGTCCTGTGATAGTTGGACTAGGAGAAAATAGAATGTAAAACAGGCCTGAACTTTGAAACTTACAAAGGTAGTTTATTTACACACTCTAAAGAATAAAGGAAAGAAGAAAAAACCTGAAATTTTGAAACACTTCTCTTTCCCGCAGAAACTGTCCACTTTCCGACAACTAACATAGAGAGACAAAACCTGTGATTTTCAGACAGTTTCAACCATTTAAACATAATCTTTCAACACCTTGGCAGAGGAGTCTCTCTGGAGTCCATGAATGCATTCACCACAAGAAAAAACCAGTCTGGTGGCTCCCAATGTCACAAACCTGCAAGTGCCTGGAATTTTGCAGATTGTGCCATCTCATCCATGAGCAGCCTTTCTCTTGGTTACTCATGGGCCTCTCAGCATATCTGGGGTATTTGTTTAAGAATGCTTTTTTTTAGTATTTCACAAAGATTCTCTTCCTCTCTCTATCTTTAAAATCGTTTCTCACTCAAGAGACCTCCATTTACTACAGCTAAAGGGCCAAATCTGCATCTCAGACAGCTGAGACCTCTTTTTATCTCAGGAGCTGGGAACTTCCTCTACAACATTCTCAGTGAAATCTCAATTACATCAATCCATCACCTTCAGCTAGAACAGCATTCCCCCAAAACAGCATCAATATGTTACAAGAAATTGTCCATTTCTCCATGGTTTATATCAAGAGAAATTCAGTCAAAAATGTCCACTTCTTCAATCCTTTCTTCCAGATAACCTTTATCAGTTCTTTTGCTGACTGTATCATGCTGTCTCTCTACATTTTAAATCACTCTGATCTTCTCTCCCTCTGGGAAAGGGTTGGAGTTCTGAAAGCTTCATGTTGCTAGGAAAGGGTTAAATCTATCCAAGGTCTTTCTCTCTCTCTCGCTGCAGCTCACAGATGTTAGAATGATATTTAAACCTTTTATATCCATGGAGATGTCACTACTTTCAATTGGTTCTTTCCTGAACTTCTTGAAAACTCACTTGCTGCTCAAAACCACCACAGCATGGGAACTGATTAAAAAAGATACATGAAAATTTCTGTAAGTTAGACATGCTTTATTAACCTTCTGCAAAACTTTTGCCAATTATTTTGATGATAATTGCTTCACACCAATGAATACAGTAAGTTATTGTAATGTAGCAAATGACTTAGGATCACACTTTGTTAAGAGGATATAAGCTGGAGAACATGCAGAATAAAAACTTCTTCCATTTTGGATCCTGATCACGTGTATGTCACGTCCGACCTAACAGTAACAGCCAGGGCGGAACCATCCAGCTGCCCTCAGCTCTGGGCACCCTGGGTTCACCTGTGGGGGAAAAAGAAAAAAAATCTGGGGCATTTTCCCACCAAAAATTGGGAATTTCCAACCCTGAAATTGGTGGGTTTAACCCCAAAATGTTTGGGACATCAGGTCTACCCACTGAAAGCAATGGATAGAAAAAGACACCAGGTCTACCCTTGTAAAGCCAAATTGGATTTAGGGACACCAGGTCTATCCATTAATAGCGCTTGATCAGGAATTGTTACTGGTTGGACTGGGAGTACGTGTAAGGGCTAAGGGGAAGCTCTGGGAGAGGAACCGGAAGCACTTGAGGGGTGTAGGAAGCACTGGGATGGAGGAATGGGGGAACCTGAGCAAACTGGGAGCACTGGGAGGGGTTATTGGGAGCACTGGGAGTGGCTAAATGGAGGCAATGGGGTTATTGGGAGCTCCGGGGCATTACTGGGAGCAATAGGAAGGATTACTGGGGATAAATGGGGGTAAAATGAATTCCAGGTCTACCCATGGAAGTAAATAGGGATTGAGGGACACCAGGTCAACCCATTCAAGTCATTGGGATAAATGGGACACTGCGTCTGCGTCTACCCAGTCAAAGAAGTGGGTAGTCAAACCCACCAGTTTGGTCAGGGGCCCTAGAATTTTTGGGGGTACTCAAAATTCTGTATCCAGGTGATTTTTGGGGAGAATCCAGGAGATTTGGGGAGATACTCAGGTGTATCCAGGTGGTTTTGGGGGGGTACCCAGGTGATTTTGGGAAGTACCCAGGTGATTTTTGGGAAGGACTGAGAAGATTTTTGGGGGTATCTAGCTGATTTGGGGGGGGTACCTAGATGTATCCAGGTGATTTTGAGGATACTCAGTTGATTTTTGGGTGTATCTGGTGATTTTTTTGGGTTACTAAGATGATTTGGGGGGTACCCAGGTGATTTTGGGGGTTCCTGGGTGTCCCCACTCACCCTGATGGGCCAGGAGAAGATGACAGCCACCATCGCGTCCTCCCAGTCAATGTGGACACAGATGACACGGCAGCGGGAGGGCTGTGGGGGGACACCCTGACATTCAGGGGCCACCCCAACATTCGGAGGGCACAGAATCATGATTTTAAAGAGCTAAGATTTTAGCTAAGAGATGGAAGTAATTTATATGGATCAGGGTGTAAGTTAGATTAGCAAATGATAGCTTAATGATTATTAGAGGCCTAAACTAGAGCTGATTGTTCTATTGTTTGCCATTATGAGCTTGTTTATAGAAGGAAGTGGAGTAAGTGAAACATTAGAGGAACAGATTGAAACCAGTAAGAACAATGCCCAGCACCTGGACTTTATATCAATCAATCACAGAGCAGGGGACCTTGGATCGTGCCAGAGGGTCACAGAGACCTGATGAAGACTCTCCTGACTTCATCCATTGAGACCACTGACCCAATTCAAGAGAAGAATTGGGCATGTGTGAAGGACTAATAGCCTCATTTAATACAGAGCGGGGATGGGAGGTGCTGGGGTTATGCATATATATTATATGTAGGATCTTGGGAAATATAAAGAAGGCAGAGAACCTTGTACGGGGTGGTGATGCCTTTTGGAGATGATTCCTGTGCCACCCACTGGTGTTAGTAAAAATACCACTTTTTACTGACTTTAACTAATTAGAGACTCTCTGTCCATGATCATATCTGTTTTTAATGATTCACACTTGAGATTGTCTGAAACTCTGGAGTTTTAGATTCCTCAAATAAAAGAAGAAAAACCCCTCTTTTGGCTCAGTGCAGCCACTTCTCTGAGCAAAGCAGATCCCACGTGAGTGAGGAGAGACTCACTTTGAGGTTGGGGTTGAGGAATAAGGAGCAAGGTTGTCCACACTGGATCAGACCTCAAGGCACAGCTTCTCTGAGCAGGCCAGACCTCCTGAGGTCAATATCAATCCTGGATCCATATCAATCCCTGAATGGTGCAATCATCTCTTCTCATTTCTTTTCTCTGAAGAGAAAAATACACCCTTGAAAATAGGAATGTGGGTTTATTAAAAGCTCTATGAAATATTTCTCCATAACATTCCTAGCGAACTGCACCAGATCAGAGGAAAATCAAGGCACAGCCATGGTTTGTCAGGACTTGCTTGATCCTAATGAGCCCCGTGGTGCATTTGGTGCTGAGCCCTGGAACCTCAGGGCCTGAGAGGAGAGTGCACAAACATTGCCAGGAGCCAAAGTCAGAGGAAACACCAAAAGTGTCTCAAAGCATTAATGGGCCCCACTATGGTCAATCCCCAACACAGGCTCCTCATGAGATCTGTAGAGAAGAGAACTGGAGGCCAGGATTGCACAAAAACCTCTCAAACCCTCTGCATGGGATGAAAAATCCAATGGAAAATTCAAAGTATCTTAAAAATCTCGAGTATCTCAAAGCATTACTGAGACACACTGTGTGTCAGTGCAAAGCTCTCAAGGGACTCGTTAAATGCGATAATTGGGGCCATGATTGCACAAACTTTTCCTACAGTCAGTTTTCAAACAGAAACACCAAGTACCCTAAAAGAACTGAAGTACCTTGAAGCATTAATGAGCCCCACTGAGTGTTGTTACTGACAAAGCCTCTCAAGGGACCAATTAAAGCAGAGAATTGGAGGCCAGAATTGCACAAACCTCTCAGAGACTCCAAGGCAAAAGCCAAACCCAAAGTCCTTGGAAAAACCTGCAGTCCCTGGCAGCATGAAGGAGCCCCCCAGGGCCATTGCTGACCAAGGCTCCTTCCCCAGGGACTCCTTCCAGCACATCCTGGAGGCCACTGGCATGGGAGGGGGATGCTGAGGGCAGCACAAGGGGCTGACAGTGCCCAGCCTTGCTGGGGCTGTGCCAGGAGGCCCCAGGGCCTCAGGACAAGGTGTCTCCTCAGTGTCCTTGGTGGCACAGAGGCTGCTGTGGCCCAGGGCACCAAGCCTTGGCTTCTCTTTGTCCCCACCTGTCATCCCTGCCTGCAGTTCTCTGCTCTGCCTGGGGCCTGGGGACACTTTCTGTGTCGTGTCCCTCAGTGGGACCCATTAAAACTTCCAGAAACTTTGGAGTTGGCTTCTGACTTGGAGTTCTGGAGAGGTTTCTTCAGCTCCCTCTCAGGGACTGATGTTCAAGGCCTCAGCAGAAAGCCCTGAGAGGGTCATTAAAGTCCTTGTGCTGTGTCTGTGCTGCTGAGCTGGGCTGAGCTCATCATCCAGGGGGAGATCCTGGCAACCAAGAAGAGCTTAAAAACACATTTCTCTGGATGAGCAGCTTTTCTGCCAGCCCAGCAGGGCTGGGGCACTGCCTGCAGCCACCCCGGGCACAGCACACAGGCACACAGGGCTTCAGCTCAGCCTGGGCTGGCAGCACAGAGCAGAGCTCACTCAGGGCTCACTGCAGGAGAAATCCTCCCAGGCTTGCAAACAGTCACTCTCTGGCTGGGGGAAGAGAAGCTGCAGCTCCTGCAGGGATCTCCTGGAGCTGCCACATCCCCCAGCTTGGAGCACCTTCCAGGAGCACTGTGGGAGCTGCTGCAGGGCAGGGATGTGGCCCTAGGGCAGGGCTGGGTTTCCCTGCTGCCCCAGCCCAGGCCCAGCACAAGGCAGCTCCCTGGGGCCAGGCTCTGCTGCAGGGCTGAGCAGCCGGGGCTGCAGCCAGGGGTGCCCAGGGCTGTGGTGCAGAGCAGGGTCCTGCAGCCCAGGGCGCTGTGCTGGCCCAGGGACTCTGCTGCCTGCCAGGGACAGCTCTCAGCCGGCCCGGGGAGCTGCTGCCAGCGCTGGGGAGAAGCTGTGGGGGGAAGGAGCCACCCTGAGCAGGGCAGGGGCTGCTGCTGCTGCTGCTGCTGCTGCTGCTGAGAGGGGCTGTGTGGGGCAGGGCTGCTCCCAGCTCCACAGCAGCCTGGGCACAGCTGTGGAGGACACTTGCCAAAAGAAGGTAAGCCTGGCATTGCTGTAAAGATCAGGAGCTTTCCTGAGGGTGTTTTCATCTTCCTGCGTGGAGAAAGATGTGAATGTTGGGTTGATGACATAAAGATTTTTGCTTTTTATACATTATTCATTTTTTTAAACTTTTTTACTACTGTTATATAATTTTAAAACTATAATTCTTAATTAAGTCTATTTAACTACTATTACATATATATAAATAGTCCTTAATAAACTTGATTCCTACCCTGTCTCTTCGATTTTTAAACAATTAGCAGACCTAAATACATTCCTGAAATACTGTATAGTCTTATTATCAGGAAGAGGACCGACAAGAAGAACATTTTGATTTTTAACCAGGGTGTTAGCAGTCATTAAAAAAAAGTGATGTAAAGAAGCCCTTGGACCTACTCCAATGCATTGACCCAGGGGTGTATAACTGGGGAACTGAATTACCTTTTGGATGTTCCTCTTAAATATGTTAATTAAAAAATGTTAAAAGGTTGCTGAACTGAGGGGCAGGGTGTACCCCATTCTATTTGGGACACCTGGAAGTTTCAAATAAAGGTCTGCTTGTTATTTTACCTTATAATATTTTAAAAAGTGTTTATTTTCTTTTTTGATTATAGGCAACAGGACGATGAGAGAAGCAGAACAAGAATTGTAATCACAGAATCACGGAACATCCTGAGCTGAAAGGGACAAAAAGAATCATCAAAGTAATGGTTCAAAATTTACCGGTGTCTATGTGTTCCAGGGGAGGGTGTATAGGAAATGGTTTTGATTTTGGTTACAGGTATCTCCTCTAACTCTTCCCTGTCCTTTTCTCCACGGCAGTACTCAATGCCCAGAGTCAGCAAATGTCCAACAGCAGCTCCATCAGCCACTTCCTCCTGCTGCCATTGGCAGACACGCGGCAGCTGCAGCTCCTGCACTTCTGCCTCTTCCTGGGCATCTCCCTGGCTGCCCTCCTGGGCAACGGCCTCATCATCAGCGCCGTAGCCTGCGGCCACCTCCTGCACAGCCCCATGTTCTTCTTCCTGCTCAACCTGGCCCTCACCGACCTGGGCTGCATCTGCACCACTGTCCCCAAAGCCATGCACAATTCCCTCTGGGACACCAGGGACATCTCCTACTCAGGATGTGCTGCACAGCTCTTTTTCTTTTTCTTCTTAATCTCAGCAGAGTATTTCCTGCTGACCGTCATGTGCTACGACCGCTACGTGTCCATCTGCAAACCCCTGCACTACGGGACCCTCCTGGGCAGCAGAGCTTGTGCCCACATGGCAGCAGCTGCCTGGGCCACTGCCTTTCTCAATGCTCTCATGCACACAGCCAATACATTTTCCCTGCCCCTGTGCCATGGCAATGCCCTGGGACAGTTCTTCTGTGAAATCCCACACATCCTCAAGCTCTCCTGCTACAAATCCTTCCTCAGGGAACTAGGACTTCTGGCTGCTAGTGCTGGTTTGGTATTTGGTTGTTTTGTGTTCATGGTTTTCTCCTATGTGCAGATCTTCAGGGCTGTGCTGAGGATCCCCACTGAGCAGGGACGGCACAAAGCCTTTTCCACCTGCCTCCCTCACCTGGCTGTGGTCTGTCTGTTCATCACCACTGCAGGATTTGCCTACCTGAAGCCCCCCTCCATGTCCTCCCCAACCCTGGATCTGTCCCTGTCAGTTCTGTACTCGGTGGTGCCTCCAGCCCTGAACCCCCTCATCTACAGCCTGAGGAACCAGGAGCTCAAGGCTGCACTGTGGAGACTGATCACTGGATGGATTTGGAAACATTAAACTGCTGGCAAATTTCTGCAAATCACTTGGAATAAAAGTAAATTTGATATCTCTTGTCAGTTTGATTGGGGGGGTTTTTCCCCTGTAATTATTTTTTTAATCTTGTCCACAAAGAAATGTTCTTGTTTCTTCCATTTCTCATTTTGTTTCTTCCCACCTTCCCTGTGAACACAGACTGTGTCAATGATGGGCTGTACTCTTAGTGGTGTTAAAAAATCTCCCAGCCAAGTTCTCTGCAGAGATGCCCCTTTGGTTCCCTTCTCTGCAGCTGCAGCAGCAATGTCTGTGTGCAGAGCTGGGGGCAGATCAGTGCTGGCACAGCAGCTGTGCCCAGCAGCAGCAGCAGCCCTTGGTGTTGCCAGTGCTGCTGCCGTGGCCCTGCCCCGCTGCCCTGCTGGCCCTGGTGTTGCTGTAGGGCCTGAGTGCTCTCGGGGCCGGGCACAGTGCTGGGGGTGGCAGTGCCGGGGCTGCAGCAGGGACAGGCCATGGGCACTGCTGGGGCAGCACTGACGCCTCAGGCCAGGGCCTGGGGGCTGCAGGCTCCTTGCCCAGGCTCTCTCCAGAACACTTTGCCCAGGCCAATGCTGAGCACAGAAAAGCCCCGGGAGCAGCCCCAGGCTGGCCGTGGGCAGGCTGGGGGCAAACAGCATGGCTGGGGCTCTGCAAGGTGCCTGGGGGCAACTGGGATCCTACTGGGATCACAATGGGAGAGGCTAGGCCCATGCTGGAGGAGACTGGGATCATACTGGATCATACTGGCAGCAACTGGGACTGCACTGGTGGTGACTGGGAGTTGCTGTGAGCAACTTGAATCAGGCTGTGAGCAACTGAGGACAACTGGGAGTTACTGGGAACTTGCCAGGAGCAACTGGGATACACTGGGAGAGACTGAAACCACAGTGGGGGTAAATGGGAGTAGCTGTGCCCATGCTGGGGTCATACTGGAATCCTACTGGAACCAGACTGGGAGTTACTGGAAAGGTGCTGGCTGTGACTGGAACCATGCTGGAGATTACTGGGAGCAACTGGGCTCAAACTGGGAGTGACAGGCAGTCACTCAGGGCATGAGTGGAATAATACTGGGAGTATCTGGGAATGAGTGGAACTAAACTGGGAGTAGCTGGGTCCTACTGGGTTCATCCTGGGAGCCACTGGGATTACAATGGGAGTGAACAGATCCTGACTGGGGGTTACTGAGAGCTGCTGTTGGGAGGAAAACACCGACACATTGGGAGCAACTGGGATCAACTGGAAGGGACTGGGACCATGCTGAGGGGACTGAGACCACAACTGGGGACACTGGAATCCTTCTGGGAGCCATTGGGACCACACTTTGGGCAACTGATAGAAACTGGGATTATGCTGGAGGCAACTGGAAGAAACTGGGAAAGACTGGGATCATTCTGAGGTAACCAGAACCTTACTGGGATATACTGGGATATACTGGCAGTGTCTGTAACCGTACTGGGGAGACTGGAACCACATTGGGAACAGTGTGAACCTTGCTAGGGAAAACTGGGAGCGCATGTGACCATGCTGAGAAAGACAGGGACTATTCTAGGGACAACTGGGATCATACTGGGATGAACTGGGAACAATTGGAGCTATTCTGGCAGCAACTGGGAGTATACTGGCATCACAGTGGGAGCAGCTGGTTTCATGCTGGTTGAGACTGGGGTCACACTGAGGGTGACTGGACTCGTACTGGGATTGACTGGGAGTGGCTGTGAACAACTGGAATCACACTGAAAGCAACTGGGAAAAACTGGGAATGACTGGGAGCATGCTGGGAGTGACTGGGATATACTGGGAGGGACTGGGAACTATGAGGATCAAACTGGAGACTACTGGGGTCATACTGGTATTTACAGGGAGCAACTGGGATCACACTAGGAGCCACTTAATCATACTGGGAGTGACTGGAATGAGACTGGGATTATAGTGACATGGTTGGACCCTGACTGGGGGTTACTGGGACCTACCAGGCCCATGCTGAGACCCTACTGGGGATACACTGAGAGCAACTGGGAACAACTGAGAATGACAGGATGTATGCTGGTGACAACTGGGATGTACTGGCAGTGACTGGGATAAAACTGAGGGCAACTGAACCATGCTGGGGTAACTGGGAGTGCCTGGCAATGACTCTGAGAATGTTCAGGGCAACTGGGATATACTGGGAGTGTCTGAGACCATGCAGATGGTGACTGGGATAACACTGGGAGCCACTGGGAATGTGCTGGGGAAAACTGGGACAATGCTGGGGGTAACTGGGCACAAGTGTGAGTGACTGGGGCCCTTCTGGGAGAGACTGGCATAATACTGGACTCATTCTGGGATCGTACTGGGAGTTACTGGGGCTGTGCTAGGGGCAGCTTGGAACACACTGGACAAAAGTGGGAGAAACTGGGAGCAACTGGGATCAACTGGGACCATGCTAGGGGCAAACTGCATCATAATGGGGAATGACTGGCAGTGACTGGGCTCATACTGGGAATGGCAAATAAATAAATCCTGGTTTATGGTTGTTATGCTGTGTGAATGTGTCCTGACTGTGAGACCTGATCCATACAAATTTCTTCTAACCCTAGCTAAATCTTAACTCTTTAAATCATGATTCAGATCCCCTTGAATTTGGGGTGCCCCCTGAATGTCGGGGTGTCCCCCCACAGCCCCCCTCGCTGACGGTTATCTCTGTCCATGTCGAACGAGAGGAAGCGACGGTGGCTGTCATCTTCTCCCAGCCTGTCAGGGTGAGTGGGGACCCCTGAGAACCCCCAAAATCACCTGGGTACCCCAAAAAAACCACCTGGATACCCCCAAATCTCCTGGATCCCTCCAAATCACCTGGGAACCCCAAAATCATCTGGGTACCCCAAAAAAATCACCTAGGTACACCTGGGTACTTCCCCAGATCACCTTGGTACCCCTCAAAAAATCACCTGGAAACCACCCAGACGTCACCTGGAGAAACCTGGGAATCTCAAAAATCACCTGGGTACCCCATCAATTGTCTGGGTACCCTCAAAAATCACCTGAGAACCCCAAAAATCACCTGGATACCCCCCAAAATCACCTGGATCACTCCAAAAAGTGTCTGGGTACCCCTCAAATCATCTGGATCCCCCCCAAATATGCCTGGGTTCCCCATAAACCACCTGGTACACCCAAGAATCATCTGGATACTTCCAAAATCACCTGGGTACCCCTGGGTACCCCAAAAATCATCTGGGTATCATCAAAAATCACCTGAGTACTCCCAAAAAATCACCTGGATACACCTGGGTACCCAGCAAAATCTACTGGATCACCCTCCCAGATCACCTGGGTAGCCTCCCAAATCACCTGGATGCACCTGGATACCCCCAAAATTCTTGGGCCCCTGCCCAAACTGGTGGTTGTGAATCCCCACTGCTTTGGCTGGGTAGACGCGGTGTCCCATTTATCCCATTGACTTGAATGGGTAGACCTGGTGTCCTGTTTACCCCCATTTCCATACAGTAACCCTTCCCAGTGCTCCCAGTAATGCCGTGGAGCTCCCAGTAACCCCAGAGCTCCCCCTTTTGAGGTGTTCCCAGATAATTTTTTGGGGTACTCAGGTGATTTGGGGGAGTATCCAGGTGTATCCAGGTGATTTTTCAGGGAGTACCCAGGTGATTTTTTGGGGGGTTCCCAGGGTTATCCAGGTGGTTTTGGGGAGTACCAGGGTGATTTGGGTGGGGATCCAGGTGAGTTTTTGGGGTTCCCAGTGGTCCCCACTCACTCTGATGGGCTGGGGGAAGATGATGGCCACTGTCACGTCCTCCCAGTCAGTGTGGATGTAGATGGCCCTCAGTGGCAGGGGGGCTTTTGGGGGACACCCCAACATTCAGGGGGCACCCCAGAACTCCAGGGGTGGGCCCCAGGGATGGGAGGGAGCCCCAAGTTACCTCAGGAGAGGATGCAGTGCAGGTACACCCAGGTGCTTTGGCCCGTGGGGTCGGTGAAGATGGCGTTCTGCAGCAGCTCCAGCTCTGGGGAGGGGCAAAGGGGGCACCCCAAAATCTCCGGGGGGCAGCCAGGGGACACCCCGAGAACTGAATGGGGGCACCGAGGTGTGTGGGAGCTCAGGTGTACCCCTTGAAACCAATGGGGATTTTTAGGGACACCAGGTCTACCTGTTGAAATCAATGGGGATTTGGGGTTAACAGATCTCCCTATTGAACCCAATGGGGATTTTTAGGGACAAGAGGTCTATCCATTAAAACCAATGGAGATTTTTAGGGTAAACAGGTCCAACCTTTTTATCCAATGAGGATTTGGGGACAACAAATCTACCCATTGAAACCAATGATGTTTAGGGACAACAGGTCTAGCCATTGAAACCAATGGGAATTTAGGGACATGGGGTCTACCCATTAGAATCAATAGGGATTTTTTGGAGACCATGTCTATTAAGGGCAATGGGGATTTGGGGAAACCAGGCCTACCCATTCAAGGCAATGGAGATTTAGAGACATCAGATTTACCTTATTAAAGTCAAAAGGAATTTTGGGACACCTGGTCTACCCACTAAGGTGGGGAATTGAGAAAATTGGCTGCATCCACTACTGGGAATTTCGGGACATCAGGTCTACCCATTGAAATATTGGGCTTTTTTGGTACACTAGGTCTACCCTTTAAGGACAATTGGGATTTAGGGACACCAGGTCTATGCACTGAAACCAATGGGGTCTTAGGAACACCAGCTTTATCCATAAATAACAATAGGGATTTTAGGAACATCAGGTCTACCCATTAAGGACAATGGGGATTTGGGGTCATCAGGTCTACCTGCTGAAACCCATGGGCTCAGTGGGACACTGAGTCTATCCATTAATGTGGGGAATTTAGGAAATCAGGTCCAGCCATTGATGTGAATGGGAAATTTAGGACATCAGGTCTACCTCCATTGAAGTCAAATGGGGGGATTTAGGACACCAGGTCTATCCATTGAAATGAATGGGGATTTCAGGAAAACAGGTCTACCCATCAATGGAAATGGTGATCTGGGGGCACCAGTTCTACCCATTTATGACTGTAAGGACATCAGGCCTACCATTGAAGTCAATGGGGATTTAGGGACACCAGGTCTGCTCATTAAGGTCAATGGGGATTTTTGGGACAGCAGGTCTACCCATTGAAGTCAACAGGAATTTTTGGGATACCAGGTCGACCCACCCAATAAAACAGTGCTCAACTTCCAGCAAGGGGCTGGAGAATTTTTGGGATAGGATCACACTGAAATTCTGGGAATTTTTCCAGGGTAATCTTTCACCTTCCTTCAGTCTTTCAGGGGGCAGCATCCTGGCTTCACCTTTCCTCCAGTTCCTGGTGGGCGCCAGGAGCACAGCCGGTGGTGCCAGGCCAAGAAGTTGGAGAAGTCATGGCTCAACAGGGCCCTGGCAAAGGCCAGCTTGGCCTTGGGGTCCTGCCTGGCCACCAGTGCCAGCCTGTGGTTTCAGGCGTGGACTGGGAGGGCACCAGTACAAACCAGTAAGCACTGGGAGCTGCCCATGAGCCCCTGTGGCCTGAGGTGGCAGCTCCCAGTATAAATCAGTAAAGATTCATGCACCCAAACCAATTCCAAGTATGGGATTTGGGGGACCACGTCTCCCCTATTAAAGTCAAAGGGATTTAAGGAAATCAGGTCTACCCAAACAATGAGAATTTAGGACATCAGGTCTACCCATTCAGCCAATAGGGATTTTGGGACATCTGGTCTACCCATGAAAGTCAGCTCTAAGGGCTCCCGGTATGATCTTGGGGCTCCCACTTTTAACAGATTTATACTGAGAGGGCACCAGTATAAACCAGTAAACACTGGGAGCCACCCCCAAATCCCTGAGCCCTGTGGGGCAGCTCCCAGTTAAACCAGTAAGGCCAGCAAAACATAAAGTCACTCCCAGTAGGTCCAAAGCCCCATCCCAGTATAAACAAGCACATCCCAATATAACCCAGTACATCCCAGTATAACCCAGTATAAACCATGCCCCCAACATGCCATTCCTGTACAAATGAGTATAAACCAGTGCAAACCAGTATAACCCAGTACAGACCAGTATAACACAGTACTCCAGCATCCCATTCCAGTATATCCCAGTACAACCCACAGTTGGCTACCAGGTCCTTCTCACCAGAAGGGGGTTCTCACTCATATGCTGCTCCCTCTCCCTGTATAAACCAGTATAACCCAGTAAACCCCAGCACCCTATCCCAGTACAAACCAGTAAAACCCAGTGTAATCCAGTAACCCTCCTCTGTTAAATCACGTGAAGGATGCTGCCAAAAGGGCATTTCAGATCATGCCCACTAAAGATCCTAGGCAGAGTTCTATCTCAATTAAACAATCCCCTTCTGAGCCTTTCCTGGATTTTATAGATAGACTTCATGCAGTGGTGGAAAACCAGAGAGAGGACCAGGAGTTGCAACAGAAGATGATCCTGGAAGTGGCACAAAGCCACTTGGTGCCTGGAAGTGGCACAAAGCAATGCCAGTGATGTCTGCAAGAGGATCATCTCTGGGCTTCTGGTTGCTCCACCTCCAACCCTGGACCTCCTCACTGAGACCTGCACCAAGTGAGCCATAAGGGACCCAGATGAACAGCGGAAAGGGTCTGGGCTCAGAGGCCGGATGCAGCACCAGCCACCATTCCAGCTGGACCACCAGTGGCTGGGAGGGTCAAATGTTTCCAGTGTGGGTGGAGGGACATGTGATGTGCTTTTGTCCCTTTAAGAATAAAACATCTCACACCCTGGTGGGAGCAGTGGGGGAGGCGGAGAAAGGGAACATTCCAGTTCCAAAAAACTAGGGGAGGAGTGTGAGCTTCTCCCACATGATGAGAAAAATGGGACAGGTCACTGGGTTTTTGGGGTTGTGGGGCAGCCCAATTCTGGGAAGGTATGGGACCCTAAGGAACCCTCAGGGCTGGTAACAACCAAGAGGATATGGAAGCCATTTAGGCTTCAGTTACAACAGGTGTGCCTTTCAACACACCACACTGGCAAGTGGTCACCGTTGACCCTGGACACGTGACCAACCTACAGCACACTGATAGTAAGTGCCGTTGTTATCAGGGATTCTAAGCACACTCCCTCTGAGATCAAGATTAGTCCAGGACTTTTGCCGTCAGATCCAGAGCAACGAGCTCTCTTGGCACGTTGTGTCCATCCTCCCCTCTTCCTACCAAAGGCCAAGTCATTGCCCAGGCCAGACCACTGCCCAAACTGCCCTAGGATGGTCTGGACCTTTGGGTCTATTGGACAGAAATGGTGGGAGAGAACAAACCCATAATTTGGTGTGGGCTCAAGAGGGAGGAGGATTTCATCACTCCAGGGAATGATGGACACAGGATCAGATGTGACAGTCATACCACCACCACACAAGTGGCCATCACATTGGGAGTTGCAACCCGTGGCTGGTAAGGTTACAGGTATAGGGGGCACACAATTGGCAAAACAATCCAAGAGCATTGTGCCAATTGAGGGACCAGATGGCAATTGGCTTCTTTGCTTTTTCTGGATTCCAAATTTACCTTGTGGGGAAGAGATGCCATGTCCCAGCAAGAAATTAAACTAGAAATCCCAAAAAACCCAAAGATTTTCAATTGTCTCCACTGAGGAGCACCCCTTCAAAAACTTATTTGGCTGACGGATACCCCAGTTTGGGAGGATCAGTGGCCACTGAACAAACAAAATTGAAGGCACTCAAAAACTCGTGGAGGAGCAATTGGCTAAAGGCCACATTGTGGAAACTAACAGTCCCTGGAATTCTCTGGATTTTGTCATCAAGAAGCTGGTGAAGGGAAGGTAGCACCTCCTCCACAATTTGCGAAAAATTATGAGGTCATTGACGGCATGGAGGCTCTTCGGCCGGGTATGCCAGCCCCTCAATGCTCCCCCAAAATTGGATTCAGCTGTCATTGATATAAAAGATTGTTTTTTTCTGGATTCCCTAGATCCAGCCAATGCCCCGCAGTTTGCATTCTCTGTGCCTTCCATCAGCAGGGAGGCACCCATGAAGCTCTGGTATGAACACTGGAGAGTTTTGCTGCAAGGGTTAAAGAACTCACCAAGTTTGCCAGTGGTACATGGCCAAAATACTGTCCTCGGTGTGTGCCAAGGCTGGAGAGGCCGTCATCCTTCATTATATGGATGATGTGCTTGTGTGTGCCCCCAGTGACAATGGACTTACACAAATTCTGGATGAGACTATCACTGCTTTGGCCGCTGCGGGATTTGAGTTCAGCAGGAAAAAGGCAGAGACTGCCACCTTGGAAATACCTGGGCTTGAGATTGCCAACCAGACCAGAACACCCCAGAAGTTGGTAATCAGTGATAGACCTGAGACTTTGAAGGATCTCCAGCAGCTGTGGATCTTTGAATTGGGTCAGGCCCTGGCTTGGGCTTACTATGGAGGACCTAGCCCCTCTCTTCAATTTGTAAAAATGGGGAGAGGAGCTGGATTCTCCAAGGGCTCTGAATCAGGAGGCTCAGCAGGCATTGGAGAGGGTTCAATTGGCAATGTCCAGCCAGCAGGCCCATCGCTGACAGCCAGAACTTCCATTTAGTGTCATCATTTTGGGAAAATTGCCACACTTGCATGGGCTGATTTTTCAGTGGGACAAGGACCAGAAGGATCCCTCTTGATGATGGAGTGGGTGTTCCTAGTCATCAGCTGTCCAAAAGTATCACTAAACCACAGGAGGTTTTGGCGCAGCTGATCAGCAAAGCAAGGGTCAGGATG
Source organism: Acrocephalus arundinaceus (assembly GCA_021534815.1). Lineage (NCBI taxonomy): Eukaryota > Metazoa > Chordata > Aves > Passeriformes > Sylviidae > Acrocephalus > Acrocephalus arundinaceus. The sequence continues at coordinate 172,237 of JAJEOU010000005.1, read as the reverse complement.
GGACTGCTGGCAGGGTGTGAGGTTTGCATGCATTCATGTGCCAATCCAATTGTCAGCTGGAAGGTGAACAAAGGAGGCTTTGGAGCAGTTGCTCCATGAGAATGAGATGTTGCAGTTTGCTCTGGATAGCTACCCAGGGAAAATTTCAATCCATTGCCTGGCCACAAATTATTTCATTTGGAATTTAATTTGATTCCAAAAGAGAAACAGAACTGCAAACCTCTCAAAGCTTTGACAGTTTTTGCTGATGCATCCAGAGGGTCACACAAGTCAGTGGTGACTTGGAAGGACCCTCAGACTCAGCAGTGGGAGGCTGACATCGAGGTAGTCAAAGGTT